>JARBDR010000559.1:0-58234 GCA_029721355.1 Tegillarca granosa
CTCCACAACTCTCTGAATTTTCTTGTCTGTTTAAGTTTAATTTCTATTTCATTTGAAATTGGATAAGATTTTAAAAAAGCAAAAAAATGTTACAGACTTATTACACTTGATAACAAACTTGATTACTTTAAGTACTAACATAATGTACATGTACATGCAATAACTCCAGGAATGTACGGGATATTTAGTTTAAAAAAACCAGATTTATAACAATAAATTGTCTATACTTTAGATTCTATAGAAGCAAATGTAGAGAGAGCTTATGGAAATGTAGAACAAGGAGCAGAACAATTATTAAAAGCATCACAGTACCAGGTTAGTAATAATGTAGTAAAACTATTATATATTTATATTTTTTACAACACGCCTTAATGTAATCTGCCTATTGGTTGTAGATATATTTGTTTAAATTTATGATCCCTTTCAAGTGATTCTTTTTCTTTATCAAAAATAGTCGACATACTCTACATTATATTAATACATTATACTTGTTCTTAAGGCATCTCTAATACCATGATATCCAGAAAAGTTGGAATACCAAGAAGATAATGATTCAACAGTATTTCGTCTGATAACCTCAATCTTAATTGCTGAAATACTGTTGAAACCTAAATCATAACCTCTGCAATACAAAAATGTACATGTATTGCTCAAACCTAAATCGTGACCTCTGAAATACTGCTGAAACCACAATCATAAACTCTGAAATATTGCTGAACCTAAATCATGACCTCTGAAATACTGCTGAAACCTAAATATTAATCACTGAAATAATTCTTAAACCTAAATCTCTGAAATACATGTGTTGCTAAAACCTAAATCGTGACCTCCGAAATACTGCTGAAACCTAAATATTAATCACTGAAATAATTCTTAAACCTAATTCTCTGAAATACATGTATTGCTAAACCTAAATAGTAACCTCTGAAATACTGCTTAAACATAGATCAAAACTCACTTTTATTTGTATTTTGTGTTAATCTGCCATGAACTGTGATTGTATTATATTTAAACATTTTTTTTGATACAATACTGGTTAAAAATACAAGATTTACCCATTTGAATTATTGATATAGCATCTAATTTTTTTTTTCTTTGTAGAAAAAGTCAAGGAAGAAAATGTGTATACTCATTGTAATATTCCTCATCATTGCCACTGTTATTGCTATCATAATTGCAACTCAAGTTCATTGAAGCTGTTTTAAACATTCCATAAACTTCAGATAAAGTTGTATTGTTCCACAGATGCTGTGATATTATTTATAGGAGATTTGGTTTACTATTGTTAAATTTTGTAAATGGACATAAGATGCAATCTTAGTGGGATTTTTTTTTTTTTAAAAATGCAGGGTCAGGTATACACTTTAAATACAGGATTTAAATATGATATAGCTTAAGATCTAGCACTGTAATTGACAAAATTTTAAGTTCTGATTTACTAAAAATAAAAAAATGTAAATATATATATTTATGTGTACATATTAAAAATTATGAAAAATATATTCTACAATTAATGCTTGTCATGGGGTTTATTATTGTCTCTGCTGGCATTTTTTAAATTTGATATTTATTTGATTTTCATTCTGTTTAGTATGCCTCTTAATTTTGAGTAAATTTAATTGATATTTTTTTTAATTCATTCAGAGCTCTAACAAATACATCCTATACAAATTGAGTCAATGATTTTTCTACCAAAACTGGCAGTCTTTCTTTTGGTTGGTGTCAATACATGTACTATTTGTATCAGTGATAAATCAGTCTATCAGTGACAGCTAGCCAAGGCAGATCTAGCTCATTCTGTCACATTTATCTGAGCAATGACAGCCAAGACAGATCTAGCTCATTCTGTCACATTTATCTGAGCAATGACAGCCAAGACAGATCTAGCTCATTCTGTCACATTTATCTGAGCAATGACAGCCAAGACAGATCTAGCTCAGTCTCTCACATTTATCCGAGCAATGACAGTCAAGACAGATCTAGCTCATTCTGTCACATTTATCTGAGCAATGACAGCCAAGACAGATCTAGCTCAGTCTCTCACATCTTCCTGAACAATGACAGCCAAGACATATCAAGCTCAGTCTCTCACATCTTCCTGAACAATCACAGCCTTGGCAGTTCTAGCTCAGTCTCTCACATATACCTGAGCAATGACAGCCTTGGCATCTACTTGATTAGATCGGAATGTTTCATATTTATGAACAAAAGAAAGTTTGGTCATCATATAAGAAAGATATACAGGAATTGTTATCATAATATGATATTTTTACCAATTTTTTTATTTAATATGTGCAATTATGGCCTAAATGTAAAAATTTCTGACTTAAATCCTTGTGTTAGAGGTAGTGAAGTCAGGCTTACAATACAACATACATTAATATTGTAAAAACCCTTATGTAATTTGGAGACTAAGTTTGTGTTGGTACTAAGTTTGTGTGGTTGCTAAGTTTGTGTGGTTGCTTAGTTTGTGTGGCAATGTTGGAATGAGATTCCTATATAAAGTTTATCTGTTCAGTGATGTTATGTATTGTATGTTAAACTTCGCTGTGATTACCTTACCTTTTACCACTATTGTTAAAAGTCATCCCTCTTTAGCCTTCAGATATAAAAAACAATTATTTCAATTATTTACAATGTTCTTTGCTAGAAATAGGTCTGTAATCCTTGTATAATATATTGATTTTGCTTATGAATGTGAAGTTTGGAAATAAACATTGTCATCAGATATGTCACATGATCAATTATTTGGTGATGCCACATGATGTGATTTACAATACCATATATATATATATATATATATATATATATATATATATATATATATATATATATATATATATATATATATATATATATGTGTGTGTGTGTGTGTGTGTATGATGAGAGTGTCCTTTACAGTAGAACTATAATCTACCTGTATTTTGATTTTGTCCTTATAACATTGATTTGATGATTGTCATGGAAATGTATGAACTTATATGAATATGTATAATTTTGTATAAATTCTTTTTGAGATTCTTTGTTGGTTTGTCTGAATATAGACAGTGTGTGTGTGTGTGTGTGTGTGTGTGTGTGTGTGTGTGTGTGTGTGGTATAGGGAGAGAAAGAGGTCAAACATTTCATGTCTTATTATTTATGTCTGTTATTTTTATGTAATAAATATACATGCATCAGTTACTGTTGTACATGAAGCATAATTTATTTTATAATCTTTCTTATAACATGTATAATGTTGAAAAATACCAATCATCATTGCTGGAATCAAAAAACATAAATGTTCCATAGTTTGTTCAGAGTTATCTGCCCTTGAATCATGTAGAACTTGTATTTTCAGTGCATTCAGTGTTCATGGCCCACCAGTTGTTTGTTTCTCTTTGAACATCTTTAACTCAGGAATTCTTCTTAAGCCGACTTTAATATTCAGTCATTCTGTTGATATTACTAACATCATTTTAAGTTAAGCTTCCTCCAACAGAAAAAAATTGTAGCCAGAAGATCAAACTTTTAATTGGACTCCAAGAATATCATTCATTCTATATTTGTATTTTAAAGTACATGTAGTTGAAAGGTACATGTATATGACCCAAGATGTACTAGGGTGAATTTTCAAGGTAAATACATGTATATAGTGGAATCTGTCTAAATTGAACATTTCCAGGATTGTTTTGTTATTGTTTCCACAGATTAATTCACTAGATAATATTTACCATGTGTCTTATCAAATAAGTTCACCATAGACAGGTTCTGTCCCTTAACGTTAGGGTCCTCAGTAGCTGAATGGCCTAAAGCACTTACCTACGGATCACAGTGCCTCTCACCTCTGAGTGGGGTGTTAATCCCACATGGGCAGATCCTATTGTGAGAAAGTACATCAATTCTCTTGCTGAGGGTCATTGTTATTTTCTAGGAACTCCCGTTTCCTCCAACATCTGATAGTTGGCTGATTCATTTAAGTAAAATACTCTTGACTAGGGAATGATATAATCTCTTAACATTAAAATTTTATCTTGTATTATAGCTCATTAACAGAAACAGAATTTTATGCCTGTTTCACAGCCAGACAACTAAATACATCACTTAAAAAGACATGTACATTTAATTTTACTTTCCACAATCCACCAACATGCTAGAAGGGTACCAACAAATATGCTGTGGATTTTTATGGCAATGAACTGGTTGTTTTTTGCTCCATTTTCCTCAAGTCCTTGAAACAGAGATAAACACTGATGTGTCTGTGTGATAGGAAAGGGAAGAAACGGCTGATAACTACTAACTCCCCCACAGCCCTGATTTACCTGCCATCCCAGGTGTAAAAGTCAGCACTCTACCTCAGGTCTAAAAGACCCAGATTAATATGTCTGACGGTAAATCACTCTCTGATATCAAGCAACACCACAACTAGCCGAGACCTTATACTTATGTAAGCACCCAACAGACTTAAATAATATATCAATGAATGCTTAATATCAGCAAAATAAAATGGCATCCACTGATGCACAAGGAACCTTGGTCAATAGTAGAAGTTTTATTTATAATGCATGTTATATATAATATATCAAATCAAATGAATGATTGTAAATTATTTCATGAATGAATTACATGTACATGTATTTCAAAACAAAGATCTTTAGTTCAAAACTGTTCATTTTGAAATAAATGATAAATCAAGTGTAATTACTGTTGTTTATAATTCTTGCATTTTGATGTAATGAGCATGTTTGTGTGGGTCAAATGAAAATTAACTTTATCAATCATAGATTCTGTAGAATATTTTGAAGATATTTGTCAATTAAAACCAATATTTTCAGATCCCTTTGCTTATATTCAACGAAAAAGAACCTCTATATAAAGACCTCCTTCTTCATAAAGTCTGTATTTCTTATGCCCAGTGTTTTTTGTATATAAATTGTACAGTAGTTAAAGTGGTAAATTTATCTCGTATAATGCAAATAAAAATGATGATGAATCAAATTATGCAGTAATGGACATTATTCTAAAAGATACTCAGGCATAAAAAACGACAGATAAAGCCTCACATCAAACATACCAAGAGATGAATCCCTTAGATCAACCATAGAGCCCCATATCAAACATATTAAGGCATTAACACTCTATATAGCCCCAGATCAAACATACAAAAAGTAAACACTAGATTGAACCTCATATCAAACTTATCGAAGTAAGCACTATTGATGGAGCCTAATACCAAACACTGAAGGCATAAACACTAGATGGAGCTCAAGATAAAACATACCAAGGCATAAACATTATAGATGGAGCCCCAAATCAAACATACCAAGGCGTAGACACTATAGTTAGAGCCCAATACCAAAACATACCAAGGCATAAACATTATAGATGGAGCCCCAAATCAAACATACCAAGGCGTAGACACTATAGTTAGAGCCCAATACCAAAACATACCAAGGCATAAACATTATAGATGGAGCCCCAAATCAAACATACCAAGGCATAGACACTATAGTTGGAGCCCAATACCAAAACATACCAAGGCATAAACATTATAGATGGAGCCCCAAATCAAACATACCAAGGCATAGACACTATAGTTAGAGCCATATACCAAAACATACCAAGGCATAAACATTATAGATGGAGCCCGAAATCAAACATACCAAGGCATAGACACTATAGTTAGAGCCCAATACCAAAACATACCAAGGCATAAACATTATAGATGGAGCCCAATACCAAACATTGAAGGCATAAACACTAGATGGAACCCCAAATCATTATAGATGGAGCCCCAAATCATTATAAATGGAGCACCAAATCAAACATACCAAGGCGTAAACACTAAATGGAGCCAAAGATCAAACATACCAAGGCATAAACATTATAGATGGAGCCCCAAATCAAATATACCAAGGCCTAAACATTATAGATGGAGCCCAAGATCAAACATACCAAAGCATAAACATTGAAAGATGGAGCCCCAAATCAAACATACTATGGCGTAAACATTATAGATGGAGCACCAATACCAAAACATACCAAGGCATAAACCCTATAGATGGAGCCCCAAATTAAACATACCAAGGCCTAAACATTACACATGGAGCCCCAAATCAAACATACCATGGCATAAACATTAAAGATGGAGCCCCAATACCAAAACATACCAAGGCGTAGACACTAAATGGAGCCCAAGATCAAACATACCAAGGCATAAACATTAAAGATGGAGCCCCAAATCAAACATACAAAGGCGTAGACACTAAATGGAGCCCAAGATCAAACATACCAAGGCATAAACATTATAAATGGAGCCCAAAATTAAACATACCAAGGCGTAAACCCTATAGATGAAGCCCCAAATCAAACATACTATGGCATAAACATTATAGATGGAGTCCCAAATCAAACAAACCAAGGCATAAACATTAAAATTTAGAGCCAAAAATCAAACATACCAAGGCGTAAACACTATAAGTGGAGTCCCAAGATAAAAAAAAACCAAGGCATATACAGTAAAGATGGAGTCCCAAATTAAACATACCAAGGCCTAAACATTATAGAACGAGCCCAAAATCAAACATACCATGGCGTAAACATTACAGATGGAGCCCCAAACCAAACATACAAAGGTGTAAACAGTAAATGGAGCCCAAGATCATTCATACTGAGGCGTTAACATTATAGATGGAGCCCCAAATCAAACACACCAAGGCGTAAACACTATAGATGGAGCCCCAAATCAAACATACCATGGCGTAAACATTATAGATGGAGCACCAAATCAAACATACCAAGGCGTAAACATTATTAATGGAGCCCAAAATTAAACATACCAAGGCGTAAACACTATAGATATAGCCCCAAATCAAACATACCAAGGCACAAAGATTATAGATGGAGCCCCAAATCAAACATACCAAGGCGTAAACACTATAGATGGAGCCCCAAATCAAACATTCCAAGGCGTAAACATAAATGGAGCCCAAAATCAAACATACCAAGGCGTAAACACTATAGATGGAGCCCCAAATCAAACATACCAAGGCGGAAACACTAAAGATGGAGCCCCAAATCAAACATACCAAGGCATAAACATTATAGATGGAGCCCCAAATCAAACATACCAAGGCGTAAACATTATAGATGGAGCCCCAAATCAAACATACCAAGGCGTAAACACTATAGATGGAGCCCAAAATCAAACATACCAAGGCGTAAACACTATAGATGGAGCCCCAAATCAAACATACCAAGGCGTAAACACTATAGATGGAGCCCCAAATCAAATATACCAAGGCATAAACATTATAGATGGAGCCCCAAATCAAACATACCAAGGCGTAAACACTATAGATGGAGCCCCAAATCAAACATACCATGGCGTAAACATTATAGATTGAGCACCAAATCAAACATACCAAGGCGTAAACATTATTTATGGAGCCCAAAATTAAACATACCAAGGCGTTAACACTATAGATAGAGCCCCAAATCAAACATACCAAGGCATAAAGATTATAGATGGAGCCCCAAATCAAACATACCAAGGCGTAAACACTATAGATGGAGCCCCAAATCAAACATTCCAAGGCGTAACCATAAATGGAGCACCAAATCAAATATACCATGGCGTAAACACTATAGATGGAGCCCCAAATCAAACATACCAAGGCTTAAACACTATAGATGGAGCCCCAAATCAAACATACCAAGGCGTAAACACTATAGATGGAGCCCCAAATCAAACATACCAAGGCATAAACATTATAGATGGAGCCCCAAATCAAACATACCATGGCGTAAACACTATAGATGGAGCCCCAAATCAAACATTCCAAGGCGTAAACACTATAGATGGAGCCCCAAATCAAACATACCAAGGCGTAAACACTATAGATGGAGCCCCAAATCAAACATACCAAGGCATAAACATTATAGATGGAGCCCCAAATCAAACATACCAAGGCGTAAACACTATAGATGGAGCACCAGATCAAACATACCAAGGCATAAACATTAAAGATGGAGCCCCAATACCAAAACATACCAAGGCGTAGACACTATAAGTGGAGTCCCAAGATAAAAAAAAACCAAGGCATATACAGTAAAGATGGAGTCCCAAATTAAACATACCAAGGCCTAAACATTATAGATGGAGCCAAAATCAAACATACCATGGCGTAAACATTACAGATGGAGCCCCAAACCAAACATACAAAGGTGTAAACAGTAAATGGAGCCCAAGATCATTCATACCAAGGCGTTAACATTTTAGATGGAGCCCAAAATCAAACACACCAAGGCGTAAACACTATAGATGGAGCCCCAAATCAAACATACCATGGCGTAAACATTATAGATGGAGCACCAAATCAAACATACCAAGGCGTAAACATTATAAATGGAGCCCAAAATCAAACATACCAAGGCGTAAACACTATAGATAGAGCCCCAAATCAAACATACCAAGGCATAAAGATTATAGATGGAGCCCCAAATCAAACATACCAAGGCGTAAACACTATAGATGGAGCACCAAATCAAACATACCAAGGCATAAACACTATAGATGGAGCCCCAAATCAAACATACCAAGGCGTAAACATTATAGATGGAGCCCCAAATCAAACATACCAAGGCGTAAACATTATAGATGGAGCACCAGATCAAACATTGAAGGCATAAACACTATAGATAGAGCCCTATATCAAACTTATCGAGGCGTGAAAACTAAATGGAGCCCCAAAACAAACAAACCAAGACGAATACATTATAGATGGAGCACAAGACCTAATATACAAGGGTGTAAAACACTTTAGTTGTTATCCTAGATAAATGAAGCTCCATATCAAACGTACCGAATCATAAAACATTATAGATGAAACTTCGGGTAGATGGTTGTGAGTTTGTGTAAGAATTTCTTTTTATACTAGTATGTTGGTCTAGAGGACATGACACGCCTGCATTGTCCTAGAGATAGACGTCACAGACCACTCAACTCATTACACTTGAACAGAGCCAACCAGTAAAAGCATACGACAAATAAAATCACTTTCTTACTTGTGGTAGAATTGAGTCGAGTCCACAATGGTAAGACACATTGTTTTCAGGCTTACGACTTAACCAATGGTTACCCCGGAATTACATAGAAAACAATGAACAGACTGAAAAAAAACTTGTTTATTTTTGTTTTGCCGACTTATAATACATTGTTCTAGATGTAGATATAATGTAACAGTACATCTTTTGGTCTTCGTATTTAGTTCATCTATATTTGGGTTCTTTTAAACATGAATTGGAATTCCACTTAACATTTTCTTTTTCGATGATAGCAAACTGTGCATATTTTACTCATTACATCTGCAAGTCCGCGACTTCTTTGAAGATTTCCTGATGACTGATAAAACGAACAAAATAAACATCTACATTTCAAAGAAAGATAGTAAGTTCTATAGTACCTAGAACCGCTCAACTATAGTACTCTGCTAAGTAGACTTTAAAATACCTACTTTGTCATTCTGGGTTATAGTAAGGTCTATAGTACCTAGAACCGCTTAGCTATAGTACTCTGCTAGGTAGACTTTAGTCACTTTGTCACTCTTAGTTTAGACATGCTGTAGTAATGGAATCATGTTTTGTTTATATTTATCAGCCTTAGACTGTACCACGTGATATATGATAAAAGAGAAGACAAGACAAACTTATCATACCAAGACATAAGCTTCATTATCGGCGACATGAGACAAAAGTGGGTATACTAGCTTCATTATCGGCGACATGAGACAAAAGTGGGTATACTAGCTTCATTATCGGCGACATGAGACAAAAGTTGGTATAACAAGTTCATTATCGGCGACACTAGACAAAAGTGGGTATAACAGTTCATTATCGGCGACATGAGACAAAAGTGGGTATAACAGCTTCATTATCGGCGACACTAGACAAAAGTGGGTATACTAGTTTCATTATCGGCGACATGAGACAAAAATGGGTATATTAGCTTCATTATCGGCGACATGAGACAAAAGTGGGTATAACAGCTTCATTATCGCCGACATGAAACAAAAGTGGGTATAACAGCTTCATTATCGGCGACACTAGACAAAAGTGGGTATACTAGCTTCATACCCGGTGACACGAGACAAAAGGGGGTGTACTAGCTTCATACCCGGCGACACTAGACAAAAGTGGGTATACTAGCTTCATTATCGGCGACATGAGACAAAAGTGGGTATACTAGCTACACTATCGGCGACATGAGACAAAAGTTGGTATAACAAGTTCATTATCGGCGACATGAGACAAAAGTGTGTATACTAGCTTCATTATCGGCGACATGAGACAAAAGTGAATATACTAGCTTCATACCCGGCGACATGAGACAAAAAGGGGTATACTAGCTTCATACCCGGCTACATGAGACAAAAGGGGGTATACTAGCTTCAATTTAATCATTTAACAAAACACGATAAGTGGTTTTTATCTCATTTATTAATGATAACATTTTTATACACTCGAATTAAAATAAGAATTCAAGCATTAGTATAAATATATAGATAGATTAAGTTAGCTACTGGTAACTGGCTACTGGTAACTGACTACTAGTAACTGGCTACTAGTAACTGGCTTGTTGTAGCTTTTTAGTAGGTGCTTGTAGAAGAAAAGTTAACTTCTAGAAGCCAATTACTGATAACTAATTTTACCTATCTTGAATATATAATTATGTTACCTTCTCCATTATAAAGTCATTCTTAACAAATAGAAACAGACATTACTTTAATCAAAACTGTTCTTTGTCAGTGAATTAAGCATGAATTATTTTTTTAGTTTGAAATAAAAAATCTTTTAAAAATTTCATTAGTGTGTTCATTTCTTTTATTTAATTAAAATCTCACTAATACTGTTGCAGTCTTGTTTAAAACAAATTATATGTGAATTTAATTCCAATTGTTTTTGGGGTTTTTTTGGCAGCACAAACTGATTAATTGTGTCATGTGCAGAATTTGTGAACTCTGACAAAATATGTTATTTTATACCTAAAGTAAAAATAGTTAGACTATATACAGGTTCCAAACTACAATTTTATTGTAAAGCACATATATTATAATGGGTCAATTAAATAAAATCGAATTAGGATCGATTGTTGCTGATCAGTGTATTGATACATAAGAAACCATTCACTTCCAAGTCCATAGACAAACGCTATAATTGTGATACATTAAATCAACAGAAGGACAAACTTTTGTTGTAACAAAGAATATCCTTTATCATTAAAATAATGCAAATGCATAACGAACCAAGAACAATAATGTAAAGTCACATACGAAAAGTATAACAAAGAACTACATACAAAAGTAGAGCAATAAGAAGATCAGTTAAAAACAACAGTAACAATTATCTAACACAAAAGACGCCAATTAGCATAAAGGACCTGATTACACTTTGATTTATTGCACATTAATTATGAAATTGTTTTTTATTCTGTTAGCTTTGAATTCTGCAGTAAACTGTAAAACCTTATATTAATATGGTAGGCGAGGAAAAACGTGTATTTTTAGGGAATATCTTAAGGCCATTTTGAAATCAAAAAAAGTTATTTGATCTAGTTAAATCAACATTGAATCATTTCAATGAGCTTATATGCATAGAAAATGAATCAAATTCCATTTTAGAGAATCGTGTAACATAAATTTCAACAATTTTACCAAACATTACACTAAAGGTATAAGTAGGTGAAATATTGAAGCATGAATTTACAAATCTACAGAAGACAATGCATGAAACAAAAACCATTTAATGCATCAACTGGTGATAGAAAATATAATCAATATATTACTGACAAATCGATACTTCAATTCTAAATCAATTATTGATTTCTTTGGCAATGAAAAAAAGGGGAAAATATTTTATAACAAAATAAAATAATAAAATATGTATGCAATGTAATACACAAACAGAGAGAGAGAGAGAGAGAGAGAGAGAGAGAGAGAGAGAGAGAGAGAGAGAGAGATTAAAAAAAGCACAGGTTTCTTAAGCAGAACAAGCTATAAACATCGATTTATGGATTTGACATATTACATTAGGATCGTTAAAATACCGGTAAGATTTGATGAAACTGTATCCTATAACAGCAGATATTTGTCCTGAATTGCTGTGTTTTGTTTTAGTAAATTCCAGGATATTACCAAAATTTAAAAAGGGTATAATCGAAGTTAAAGTCTTCAATTCTAAATTCAAATGGTACTACGGTATGCCAAGGGTTTCATCACTGCATCAAGAACTCTTTTTGTACAATGTTACCATTACCGCTCAATAAAAGCGTTCAAGCAACTACGCGTGCACACAAACAAGTGTCAACTGGCAATGACCAATTATATTGGTTTACATGTCAGTGTGATCAGGCGAAGGGATATTTTTTGGCGCCAAGACACCCGGTGGTGACGATCTATTTTTCATAAATTCTTGTCTTTTCTTTATTTCTTTTTGAAGTCCATCATATTGAGGGTGATTAATTTTATATGAAAGTTTCCACAAATGAGGCTCTGATTTTGGAACATATCGCTGACCTAGTGAATCTGTTTTCTGATTGGTTGGTGGTGGAGTGGGCGGAGCCGGAGGTGGAGGCACAAATCTATGATCGTACTTCTTAAAATGTTCTGGTGGCAAAATATTTCCTGAAATTAAAAAAAAGTTAATACTGTTAGGCAATGTAATTAACTTAAAATCTGTCATACATTAAAAAGCTATTCCTCAAATCTATCCGAGATAACTTCAATCCTACTCGACAGGTCATGGCGTGAAGTTTGTCAGTTCGCTTGTGAAGGTCAGTGATTTTCTTCAAGAAATGTGGTTTCTTTCACTATTCCAGATTTGACCACCTCAATATAAATAAAAGAATCTTGACTTTTGTGTTAAACTTGATTAAATTACTCCAATCCTTATTGCCACAAATAAGTTGAATAATAGGGGCCTACCGTACATACAGCTTTAAAAAATATTTCAGTGCCTTACATCAGTAATACTTACCGTCTTCGTCTAACGGTGGGTTTCTAGCATCACTTTTTGAACGAAGTCTTTTAAATTCCTGTATGTCTGTTTTTGTTCTTTCCATTGCTAATATTTTATATTTTTCATTATTAAACAGTTTTGTTTCTCGAACATATTTTTCAAAGGTATGTTCTCCGATTTGTGATGGTTTCGGGATGTTTAACGGATACATAGAAGCAATAACGTCAGATATTTTCCTTCCTTCAGCTTTTGTTGAAAATCCATAGTGTCTTCGAAAATTCCTCCAAATGTTACTATTATAGTTTTGATCTGGAACATTTGGATACGGAGGATCGTGTTTTCCAGCCTCTTTCCAAAGCTTATATTCCAAAGTGGGATTTCCATGAACAAATCCATCCGTGTCTGTCCGAAGAAAATGATTACACTCTATATTTAACATTGTCCGAGGTTTTTTCCTCCTGGTAAGTTTTTCCACTGGACGTGGAGTGAATCCGGTATATTTAGGATCCACATTTTTCATTAGAAGTTCTCTTTCTTCTATAGTTGGCATTATTAATTCTGTCATTATCAAAATAAGTCAGTCAAAGATAAGTGAAAATATAGATAATTTCTAACTGCAATCTTCACATCGTTATCTGCAAAACCCTGAAACAAACAAACAATAGAATTTTCTTATAAAATGTGATTCGTCTTGTCTTCTTATAATCTTGTTGTGGTAAATCCTAATTGTATATAATAAATGGGATGGCTAAGTCCTCCTGGACATATGCACTTAAGCACACAACTAGATGTTGTTTTTTGTAATGTTTTTGGGTAAAATTTGTTTGTTGTAATAAATGGGATTGAAAAAAGCCCTCTGAACAAATGTAATTAACCACACCACTAGATGTTGTTTTTTATATTGGAGTCAATTTGCGTCCAGTGTACCCAACCTTACCGCTAGATGTTCTTTCGCATTGGAGTCAATGTCCGTCTAATGTACTTAACCACACCACTAGATGTTTTTTAGTCATTGGAGTCAATGCTCGCCCAGTGTTTTATAACTATCAGCTAGATGTTGTTTTGTCATTGGAATCAATGCCTGTCCAATGTACTTAACCACACCACTAGATGTTGTTTTGTCATTGGAGTCAATGCCTGTCCAATGTACTTAACCACACCACTAGATGTTGTTTTGTCATTGGAGTCAATGCCTGACAATGTACTTAACCACACCACTAGATGTTGTTTTGTCAATGAAGTCAATGTCCGTCCAATGTACTCAACCACACCACTAGATGTTGTTTTGTTATTGGAGTCAATGCCTGTCCAATGTACTTAACCAACCACTAGATGTTGTTTTGTCAATGAAGTCAATGTGCGTCAAATGTCCTTATCTAGATAACTAGATGTTGTTTTGTGATTGGTGTCCGTCCAAAGTTTCGATTTTCATAATTCACCATCTTAGAAGCGTTATCTGTAAGAATCCAACTATTTGACTTTATGCTGGAAATTACATGGTTACATAAATTGTTAGTAAATGTAACAATCCAAAAAGAAAACATCAGTCTGAAATTTAATTTTTTTCAAGGTGACAGAATATCTATTTTCTTGAGTTTCGTACTGTCCACTACCTTAAAATATTGGAGCAGATCAACTACGGACCCATCTAAAACTCCATCAAGATGATGGATTCTCATCACTTCTCGCTTTGTGTATTTGTCAGACTTATTCGAACAATTTTTCTTAAACAATAGTACATGCTGCATAGTATTTTTTTTTTTTTTTAAATCTTTAAGGATAATACATATACTGTGGTAGGTACTGATTCAATGTATGGGTTGGAAAGAAATGACAATAATGTGTGTGTGTTGATTGACCCTCTCTTAACGTTTTGGAATAAACTGGAAGGTTTATGCTCTCTGATTGTACTACAACATTACTATTACGAATTATTGTTTTTAACCAAGTCTGGAGTTTTATAATCGGTTATTCTGGACAGTGTGTTCATGTTAGCGTGTTCATTTCATTACTTTCATTGTTTTGTGTTCTTGTTTGTGTTGTGTGTTGTAACGTATATGTTTTTATTATGTCATGTTCTTGGCTGTTGTCTGGGATATTTTTATTGTGTTTAGTTCTAGGTTGTGTTTGGTGTTGTCCTGTACGTTTTCATTATGTTGTGGTTTACGTTACTTTGGCTTTTGTCAGGTACATACTTTCATTGTGTTGTGTTCTTGGCTGCGTTGAATGTTGACAACAGACGTTTTTATTGTGTTGTGTTTTTTTGGTTGTGTTGGCTGTCGTTTACATATATTTATTGTGTTGTGTTTTTCCGTTGTGTTGGATGTTGTTGTGTACATATTTTTGTGTTGTGTTTTTTGGTTGTGTTGGATGTTGTCGTGTACATATTTTAATTGTGTTGTGTTTTGGTTGTGTTGGATGTTGTCGTGTACATTTTTCTAAATGTGTCGTGTTTTTTGGTTGTGTTTGATGTTGTCATTTACAAATTTTTATTTTGTCGTGTCTTTTTTGGTTGGGTTGAAAGTTGTAGTGTACATATTTTTATTGTGTTGTGTGTTTTGGTTGTGTTGGATGTTCTGTCGTGTACATATTTTTGTTGTGTTGTGTTTTTATGTTGTCGTGTACATATTTTTATCGTGTGATGTTTTTGGTTGGATTGGATGTTGTCGTGTACATATTTTCATTGTGTTGTGTTTTGGTTGTGTTTTAATGTTGTCGTGTACATATTTTTACCGTGTGGTGTTTCTGAATGTTGCCGTGTACATATTTTTATTGTGTTGTGTTTTTTTTTTTTGTTGTGTTGAATGTTGTTGTGTACATATATCTATTGTGTTTTTTTTTAATTGTGTTGGATGTTGCCGTGTATATATTTTTGTTGTGTTGTGGTTTTTGGTTGTGTTGGATGTTGTTGTGTACATATTTTCATTGTGTTGTGTTTTTTGGTTGTGTTCTTATGTTGTCGTGTACATATTTTTATCTTGTGGTGTTTTTGGTTGTGTTGGATGTTGTCATTTACATATTTTATTTTGTCGTGTTTTTGGTTGGGTTAAAAGTTGTAGTATACAGATTTTTATTGTGTCGTGTTTTGGTTGTGTTTGATGTTCTGTCGTGTACATATTTTTGTTGTGTTGTGTTTTTGACTTGTGTTGAATGTTTTCGAGTACATTTCTTTATTTTGTCGTGCCTGTTGTGATCTCGGTTGCATTGGCCTTTTGAAATCAAAAATAAAGCATAAAATATTTTTTTCTTTCTTGTGATGTCAAAATGGTAATCAGCACATGTTGAAAATCAATACTTTATTTGTTTCTGATGCAGGTTTAATAGATTACTTATATTTTTGATCAATTATGTTTTCAGATTTTCGAATTGGTATTTACATTCATGAGTGACTCCAACAGAAATGAATCATATCAGAATATTTTTATTTTGTTACAATTTTTTGCCTAGGACAAAATTATTTTAAAAATTATATTTTGGAGATTTAAAAAAGGAGAGACTTTTAAAAAAAATGCAATCATGCAGTCACTCGATCATCGCGACTTTTAAACACTCAAACTAGCTTTGCAAGCACTAGGACTTGGTTCAATGTATGATATTTATGTTATGGCGTTTATGTCCCATTGGAGAAGGCTACATAAACGACAGGCTAAAAAGTCCTTCTTAGAGGCTATATACTACAGGGTATAGGCTACCTTTGCCTACTGCATGCATACATTTATTAACGACCGGGCACCTGCTATTTAAATAGTGATTGGTTAATTACCGATTGTTGTGGTTCAACTATGTTACATTAATATATATTAGAATAAAAACAAATGAAAAGTAGAAGGACCTTATTGATCATGATTAACCTACCTTCAGTGTTCTGGCCAAATTTATTTTTTAATCGAGTGTGATCCGTAGATCCGCCATTTTGACATTTTGTTTACGTTGCTATAGGATTTGACAGTCTCGTATACTCTCGCGGAATTGAATGGCTGTTGTAACGTAAAAACATACTCCAGACACAAAATGAAATGTTTTAGAATTAAAAATAAATGTTTATATTCTTCTGACATATCATTATAAAAAGTTATTTTTTTTATAAATGAATTTTTATTTAAAACATTCATTATATCAAATTTGGTATGTTTAACAAATTTACCCATCGAAAACTGGATAAATGAGTTGGAGTGAGACAACTTGACGTATTGACCTTTTGAACTTGCATTTTGTTGATGGTTGTAAACATAGGCTGTCGGCATGCTACTGGTTTTTACACTTAGAAAGTTGTAATAAACTATTTGACATTAGACGTGACATAAATTCAGTGATTATAGAAGGTAAGATTTTAATGATTAAATGTAAGATACTTATCTACATTCTTATTCTGTAAAATATTTTTGAATTTAGTTCAATAGTCTACATACGTGTAGACTATACATGTGGATCTACAATGTATTTGGACTTTTTACAAAAATGTGTTCAATATCCCAAAAATTATCTATGTGTTCTGTTTTATGTTCTACTCCCATTTATCAAAAGGGGAATGTAAATCTCTCTCTCTCTCTCTCTCTCTCTCTCCTTCTCTCTCTCTCACACACACACACACACGTGCACACACACACACACACACGCCTTATATCAGTTTTTAATCGGATAGTACTTACTGTATTGACTTTTCTGTCTTTGTTTCACATCTCAAAATTTGGCATATGTACATGTAGCACTAAAACATTTGCATATAGCTAAATGGAACAGTAGTGAGTATGAACTATCTACAGATACAGAGATGCTACTACATGTTCTGACTTACCTGATGTGTACCTATAAAGGTGAGACAATAGAATGCTTACTTTTACACATGTACCAACTGGGTTTGATCTGCGGTGAGACAGAAATTAGTATTTATGTTGTAAAAATTGTTCATTGAAGGCTTAACTTGATGAACTAACTTGTCATTACAAGCCTAGAGACAGAAAAAAATTGTCATTACGAACCTAGAAACAGAACTAAATTGTCATTACAAGTCTAGAGACAGAACTTAATTGTCATAACGAGCCTAGAGACAAAACTAAATTGTCATTACGAGCCTAGAGACAAAACTAAATTGTCATTACGAGCCTAGAGACAAAACTAAATTGTCATTACGAGTCTAGAGAAAAACTTAATTTTTATTACAAGTCTAGATACAGAAAAAATTGTTTCTGGAATTGAAATTATTTTTTTAAATACTTGTACAATGTATAAACAAATATAGCATATATGTATTGTTATTATCATATTATAAAACATTACGGTTATAATTGCCTCATTATTACATCAATTATCAGGTCATTTTAACAGTAGAATCAATTATCAACTTCATATTGTTGAAAACTATGAATGGTCATTTGGAGTTTATTAACAGAAATTACACCTACAGGTCAGATTTAGGGCAGACATCAGGCATGTTCTAATGATTAATGGATTAAATCAATTTTGTCCAAGTTATATTAGTCATTTTGTTTATATTGAGACATCACCTGCCATTGATGAAGCATCAGAATTTTATACTTGAAATAACAATAAGGTAGACATAGTTATCATGGTTTTACCAAAAACCCAGACTACCTCTTTGACTTAGGGTTAGCATATCTGCTTTAAGAGTGGGATTTTATGGGTTTAAACCCCACCCAGGTCATACATAGAACTTCGAAATTTAGATACATCATACTTGTTCCTTTGCCTGGTGCTCAACATCTCGTTTCAGGACAATGTGAATTTGGTAGTGGTGTGCTTGTCTACAACATACTGATTCTTAAGCTTAAGTATGTTAAAGACGCCCAGAGTATGTAATAGTACATAACTGGCCTCAGTTTCACAATCATTCACTCAATTGAGTGTACACTCAACTCGAATTTGGGAATATTTCATTGTCAATTTTTAAGACATTACACAGTTAAAATTGAATATCAAATGTTATATCTAATTTGTTTAGTGTAGTTTTGTTGAATTAAACAAAATATTGCCTCATAAAACTTAAAATTTTAAAATATTGATGAGAGAAAAATGGGAATATTTGAGTTGAGTGTACAATCTAAAGTTTGTTATGCAATCAATTTACCAATGTCATTAGCTGTTTCTTTTTTTTTTTTTTACTATTTTCAGAGTTTTTGTAATAATTATACATATAACCCGAGGTATTTACTAGCTTATTTCTTTTTCTAAATTAAATGGATCTCAACTAATTAAGCTGTATAAATTACAATGTGCAATTATAAACTCACAGTTTTTGCAATTAATGTAATTGTTCTACCTCAGTATACATTGTATACAGGTACCAGCATACAAGTAGTACTGAAGTAATATTTTAGCAGTAATTACATCTGGCATATTGTATATTAGTTTTTTTAGTTAATCAGGCATATTGTATAATATTTTTTTGTTTTAGTAAATGGGGATATTAATTTTTTTTTAAATTTATACAAACCCCAAAAATATCAGTATAGTATGTATGCATGGTTAACAAAGTTTGCTCAAAGTATGGACTTTGTAATACATGATTGAGTTATCTAATAAATATAATAACATGACAGTTAAAGAAAGTAAGTGTTATTTATTTAAGAACATATATGTAATGGATGAATAAACTAGATCTATATTTATAAAAAAAATTCATTGAATATACATGATTTTAACCAGGGGGTAATATATACTTGTGGAACAAGTTATACTGGATTATTCATTCATGTATTTACCAGGGTAATATGTACTGATATATTAAATACTAGATAATCCATGAAATTTACCAGGGTGATATGTACTGGTATATCAAATACAGGATAATCCGTGATATTTGCCATGGTAATATGTACTGGTATATCAAATACTGGATAATCCATGATATTTACCCAGGGTATTATGTACTGGTATATCAAATACTGGATAATCCATGATATTTACCAGGGTAATATGTACTGGTATATCAAATACTGGATAATCCATGATATATACCAGGGTAATATGTACTGGTATATCAAATACTGGATAATCCATGATATTTACCAGGGTAATATGTACTGGTATATCAAATACTGGATAATCCATGATATTTACCAGGGTAAAATGTACTGATATATCTAATACTGGATAATTCAGATATTTACCATGGTAATATGTACTGGTATATAAAATACTGGATAATCCATGATATTTACCAGGGTAATATGTACTGGTATATCAAATACTGGATAATCCATGATATTTACCAGGGTAATATGTACTGGTATATCAAATACTGGATAATCCATGATATTTACCAGGGTAATATGTACTGGTCTATCAAATTATTCTGGATAATCCATGATATTTACCAGGGTAATATGTACTGGTCTATCAAATTATACTGGATAATACATGATATTTACCAGGGTAAAATGTACTGGTATATCAAATACTGGATAATCCATGATATTTACCAGGGTAAAATGTACTGGTATATCAAATACTGGATAATTCAGATATTTACCATGGTAATATGTACTGGTATATCAAATACTGGATAATCCATGATATTTACAATGGTAATATGTACTGGTATATCAAATACTGGATAATCCATGATATTTACCAGGGTAATATGTACTGGTCTATCAAATTATACTGGATAATCCATGATATTTACCAGGGTAATATGTACTGGTATATCAAATACTGGATAATTCAGATATTTACCATGGTAATATGTACTGGTATATCAAATACTGGATAATCCATGATATTTACCAGGGTAAAATGTACTGGTATATCAAATACTGGATAATTCAGATATTTACCATGGTAATATGTACTGGTATATCAAATACTGGATAATCCATGATATTTACCAGGGTAAAATGTACTGGTATATCAAATACTGGATAATTCAGATATTTACCATGGTAATATGTCCTGGTATATTAAATACTGGATAATCCATGATATTTACCAGGGTAATATGTACTGGTCTATCAAATACTGGATAATCCATGATATTTACCAGGGTAATATGTACTGGTCTATCAAATACTGGATAATCCATGATATTTACCAGGGTAATATGTACTGATATATCAAAGACTGGATAATTCATGATATTTACCAGGGTAATATGTACTGGTCTTTCAAATTATACTGGATAATCCATGATATTTACCAGGGTAATATGTACTGGTATATCAAATACTGGATAATCCATGATATTTACCAGGGTAATATGTACTGATATATCAAAGACTAGATAATCCATGATATTTACCAGGGTAATATGTACTGGTCTATCAAATTATACTGGATAATTCATGATATTTACCAGGGTAATATGTACTGGTCTATCAAATTATACTGGATGATCCATGATATTTACCAGGGTAATATGTACTGGTCTATCAAATTATACTGGATGATCCATGATATTTACCAGGGTAATATGTACTGGTCTATCAAATTATACTGGATAATCCATGATATTTACCAGGATAATATGTACTGGTATATCAAATTATACTGGATAATCCATGATATTTACCAGGGTAATATGTACTGGTCTATCAAATTATACTGGATAATCCATGATATTTACCAGGGTAATATGTACTGATATAACAAATTATACTGGATAATCCGTGATATTTACCAGGGTATTATGTACTGGTATATCAAATACTGGATAATCCATGATATTTACCAGGGTAATATGTACTGATATAACAAATTCTACTGGATAATCCGTGATATTTTCCCAGGGTAATATGTACTGATACAACAAATAATAATGGATAATCTATGATATTTACCAAGGTAATATATACTGGTATATACTGGATAATCCATGATATATACCAGGGTAATATGTACTGGTCCATAATATTTACCAGGGTAATATGTACTGGTATAACATATTATACTGGATAATCTATGATATTTACCCAGGGTATTATGTACTGGTATATCAAGTTATACTGTATTATCTATGATACTTACCCAGGGTTATATTTACTAGGATATCAGGTTATGTATGGATTATCTATGATATTTATCCAGGGGATTGTGTAGTGGTATATGAAGTTTTACTGGATTATCAGTGATTTTTTTTACCAGGAATAATATATACTTATATATACTAAGTCTGAGATATCCAACCATGACTTTTATTCCTGATCTGCCGTGATGTTTTACCATCTCGTTTAGAGTTTTCACTGATTTCTTTTGGCTTAATTTGGGGCTGAAATTGGGTCCCATTCCCAATTGCAAAAGACTATAAATTTCCGAAATTTGGACCATAAATTCTCAATCATATTGAAAATTTTATTTTTTGGTATCTGTATCAGTGACTAAAAATAGATACAATTAAAATTGCCGGTACCCCTTTCGATCTCAAACGAAGTCGAAAATATCATTTACAGATTTAGAAATATGATGCCAAAAATCTTTGTATTTCAGTATTATTTATTTCATACACATCATTGTTAATTGTGATTTTTTTTTTTTTTTGGGGGGGGGGGGGATTTTTGCAACATAAAATTTCCCAATTTGTCTCAAAATGACATGAAAATTCCCAATTGCACAGGCCCTGGCCCCATTCCCAAAAATGGTAAAAAAAACACTGCTGATACCAAAGGCTATCAATTTTTGCTGTAATTGGAGTAAATCATGTATACATCCACTGATCATTGTTTCATTACAGATTTGGACCCAAGTCTTCCTGAGATATTAGATACAGTATGTTTAGATATTTAAAGATTGTTTTGTATATTTAAAGTGTTATGGATTTATATTAAACATACTCTGAAGATATTTATACCCCGTCCTAAATTAACACTTCTGTATTCTCTTACACAGGTTCATAATTTTATATCCTAAATATTTAAAGTAGTCTGGTATTTTATAAGTCAAGCCAAATTGATCCTTAAAGAAATGGTTAGCGTCTATCTGAACCATTTATAATCAAACAAACGTTTGTTCTTATGAACTGGTGTTTGTTTGTTGATTTTTATCAGTAACCATGAATGAATGTGTCAGCTGTAATTGATATATACACCTGTGTATACATGTATTTATATATAAGTGTATGTATAATTTAAATTTAAATCAACATAATTTAAACTGACCATGTTACCAGTTAAAACTTCCTAAATGTATACAGTTCAATAAATATACAGTTCAATAAATGTATAGTTGAGTAAATGTACAATTCAATAAATGTACAGTTCAGTAAATGTGCAGTCCAGTAAGTGTACAGTTTAGTAAATGTACAGTTCAATAAATGTACAGTTCTTTAATTGTAAAGTTCAGTAAATGTACAGTTTAGTAAATGTACAGTTCAAAAATGTACAGTTCAGTAAATGTAAAGTTCAATAAATGTACAGTTCAGTAAATGTAAGTATATGTTTAGTTTAAATTTAAATCAACATAATTTAAACTGACCATGTTACCAGTTAAAACTGTTCCTAAAATGTATACAGTTTAATAAATGTACAGTTCAATAAATGTATAGTTCAGTAAATGTACAGTTCAATAAATGTACAGTTCAGTAAATGTACAGTTGAATAAATATACAATTCAGTAAGTG
Organism: Tegillarca granosa; assembly: GCA_029721355.1. NCBI lineage: Eukaryota > Metazoa > Mollusca > Bivalvia > Arcoida > Arcidae > Tegillarca > Tegillarca granosa. Next base: position 23,561 of record JARBDR010000559.1, read on the forward strand.
TACAGTTTAGTAAATGTACAGTTCAGTAAGTGTACAGTTTAGTAAATGTACAGTTCAGTAAGTGTACAGTTAAGTAAATGTACAGTTCAGTAAATGAACAGTTTAATAAATGTACAGTTCAATTATAAATGTACAGTTCAATAAATGTATACCTCAATAAATGTTCAGTTAAGTGTTCCCCAATTAGTCAGTGGAAACAAAATTAGAAGATTATTTGTAAAATATATGCCACTGCAAAACCCATCTAATTTGTAACAATGAACTTCTTCATTTATATGTTTATATACACCACATATACGAGTATATAACATATACACAAAACTACACCTGGCTGATGGCACAAGTTTATTGCACACGGGTGTAATGTTTTAATGTCTGCACAATAAATGAGTGTGATTTGCAATCTGCCAAACTGTCTTTATCAAGTGTGATTTGCAATCTGCCAAACTGTCTTTATCAAGTGTGATTTGCAATCTGCCAAACTGTCTTTATCAAGTGTGATTTGCAATCTGCCAAACTGTCTCTATCAAGTGTGATTTGCAATCTGCCAATCTCATATGTTGTTTGCATAGCATTGACCATATTATTAATGCTTTGGTTGTAATAAAGATTTTTAATTTTTATTTTCAGAATTTCCAGTTTAACATATTTGTGGATAAAAAAAATGTCACAAAGAGGAAGTGGAATAACTGTGGATTGGTGACATGTCTAAACAAGTATCAGATAAAAAAGCATTGAAACTTTTACAGAAAATAGTGCAAGATGATGAAAACAACTCTGAACTTTTGGATAACGTTATAAAGGAAAATAGTTATAAATTAAGTAAAAATATGAAAAAAGAACAACAAAAAAATGGTGAGAGAAAATCACGACCTAGAGCAAAAAATAGGGATGTCAAGTCAAAGATTGACACTCAAGAGAGGTCAAGATCATATTCTGATTCCAGATCTAGCAGATCATCTTCCGTATCAGTTTCATCAAGATCTAGGTCAAGATCAAGATCTAGGTCAGTATCAAGATCGAGATCACGATCTAGATCAAGGTCTGATTCAAGATCAAGGTCAACATCACCCTCACAATCAAGATCTACATCAAGAACACCTGATGGAACTAGTACCTCAGAGCCTAAGCATCGTTCTAGATCAAGGTCATCATCAAGATCAAGGTCAAGGTCACCTCAAGCAAACAGAATTACTGTTAAATACACACCAATAGTTAAGGATAAAAAGGAAGAAACAAAAGAAACATTAAGCACAAGTGATTCAGTTGTGAAACAGGAAAAAGGATATAGTGAGATGTTTGTGTCAGGTCAAGGTCATCTCAATCAGCCTCAGAAAGACAAAGAGAAACCTGAAATTAGGCCAAGACAACGTACAAAGAAAAGGAAACTGTTAAATCGGTCCCCAATAAGAAAATTCAAATCAATGGAAATTAATCCAGATGTTTTCATAGAAGAAAAGCTAAAACAGAAATATGAAGAATTAAACCAACTTATGTCTCAAAATCGTGTCTCTGATCCAAAAATACATGTGACAAGACAACATTATCACCAGATGCAAGTGTTACGAGATCAGTATGTAAATGTCAGTCATGGACTGCCACCTAGTGGAGTTTTAATACCTAGGAGCTTACCAGGAAAAACTCGACCACATAGTGCTACTCTTCCATTACGCAAGACACGACGACCTTGGTCCGGGAACAGTTACAGTACAACTAACACATGTAAGTTTTATATTTTATTAATGTTAAAGTATTTATTTCTTATACAATTTTAAAAAAAGTTAATGACATTCTAGTTATGATACCAATCAGTAAATTTGCCACTTAGCTTAAATGGTTTAAAGTCATAGGCTCAAAGATAAAATTCAATGTAAACAAGAGGCAAAACATTTTGACATTCTCATATAATCGTTATGGCCTATAAGCCTCTTGTTTAGATTGAATTTTATTCAATCACAAATGTCAATGACAACTCACTGACTTAAGAAAAAGCAGACTCTATCATCCAGTGGTTGTGTTGGTATGTAGATCAAGTTAATTGTTAATTTGGTGAACTGTGATGTGTCTGTAAAAAGTTGTTGTGAGTGGTCATAGACTGTCTAACATCCAGTAGTTGTGTTGATATGTAGATCAAGTGAATTGTCAATTTGGTGAACTTTAATTTGTCTGTCAAATGTTGTTGTGGGTTGTCACAGACTGTCTAACATCCAGTAGTTGTGTTGGTATGTAGATCAAGTGAATTGTCCTTTTGATGAACTGTAATGTGTATGTGAAATGTTGTTGTGAGTAGTCAAAGACTGTCTGACATCCAGTAGTTGTGTTGGTATGTAGATCAAGTGAATTGTCAATTTGGTGAACTTTAATTTGTCTGTCAAATGTTGTTGTGAGTAGTCACAGACTGTCTAACATCCAGTAGTTGTGTTGGTATGTAGATCAAGTGAATTGTCAATTTGGTGAACTTTAATTTGTCTGTCAAATGTTGTCATGAGTAGTAACAAACTGTCAACAACCAGTAGTTGTGTTGGTATGTAGATCAAGTGAATTGTCAATTTGGTGAACATTAATTTGTCTGTCAAATGTTGTTGTGAGTAGTCACAGACTGTCTAACATCCAGTAGTTGTGTTGATATGTAGATCAAGTGAATTGTCAATTTGGTGAACTTTAATTTGTCTGTCAAATGTTGTTGTGAGTAGTCACAGACTGTCTGACATCCAGTAGTTGTGTTGATATGTAGATCAAGTGAATTGTCAATTTGGTGAACTTTAATTTGTCTGTCAAATGTTGTTGTGAGTAGTCACAGACTGTCTACAAACAGTAGTTGTGTTGGTGTGTAGATCAAGTGAATTGTCAATTTGGTGAACTTTAATTTGTCTGTCAAATGTTGTTTTGAGTAGTCACAGACTGTCTAACAACCAGTAGTTGTGTTGGTATGTAGATCAAGTGAATTGTTGATTTGGTGAACTTTAATTTGTATGTCAAATGTTGTTGTGAGTAGTCACAGACTACCTAACATCCAGAAGTTGTGTTGGTATGTAGATCAAGTGAATTGTTGATTTGGTTGTAATGTGTCTGTTAAATGTTGTTGTGAGTAGTGACTGTGTATCATCCGGTAGTTGTGTTGTTATGTAGATCAAGTGAATTGTAAATTTAGTTGTAATTTATCTGTTAAATGTTGTTGTGAGTAATCACAGACTCAGATACAATCTATGACAATCTTTGACAGGCCATAAAATAGTCCATCCTTCTATTGCATATACAGTAGCATAAAATTAGCCAGTTTGACAAATTCTTATGCAAGCCTATTTCTCTATTATCTCTTCTAAAAATATATAAGCACAAACAAATTACTTCTCCACTTTACCTTTATCAAGGTTAAATTGACTCCTAAGTTCAAAAGTGGTTGCCTTGGAAACCATTGAGAAGGATTACTGGTATTTTTTCTTTATCAAGAAACATTAATGCACATATCTGGATTTGTTATTACTTATGGGCATCATGTGTTTATTTCAATTAAAAGTAAATATTTGCTTGATGCACAGTCAGTCATGCATACATTTAAAATACTAGCTAGCTGACATGTAGTGTGTGATTGTGAATTCTAGAAACATGCCGATCAATACATCATTTTGTTTCTTATAAAGAGACTTTCTATTGATCTTGTTTATTTTTGTCACATTAATCCACCATTTTCGTAATTAATTTTCAAATTTGTATTACTGGTACATTTACATGTACATGTATTTATTTTATAAAAATTAAGTTAAACTTAAAAATTATATCAACATTGGTTCTATTTTGTAAATAAAAATGGTGTCAAGCTGATTTGGTTATAAAATTTCCCGCAGTGTTTAGAAAATATGTTCTAAATATCAATCCCATTTAACATTCAGATTTATATTGAAGACGTTATTTCCAAATAATGCACAATAAAATAATAATAACAAAAAATGCATCATACTTTTAATTTGACACATTGTCCTTATTAAGAAAGGTTAGTATTGAACTTTGCCAATTTTGCATATTGCTACTGAAAAAAAAGGTACTTAGTCATTTTTGGTGACAAGTTTTCAGCATTTAATCATCTTTCTAACCTTTGAGTTCTGTACAAATGAGGAACTTCTTGGTGTCATTAAATAACAAAGTAATTAATTGTTTGGACATTACTAGCATTGCTGACATTATAAGAGGACTGTTAACCCAGGTTGCTGATTAATTACACTGATTAGGACTGTTAACCCAGGTGGCTGATTAATTACACTGATTAGGACTGTTAACCCAAATGGCTGGTTATTAACATTGATCAGGACTGTTAACCGAGGTGGCTTGTTAATTACTTTGATTAGGACTGTTAACCCAGGTAGCTGATTGATTACACTGATTAGGACTGTTAACCCAAATGGCTGGTTATTAACATTGATAAGGACTGTTAACCGAGGTGGCTTGTTAATTACTTTGATTAGGACTGTTAACCCAAATGGCTGGTTATTAACATTGATCAGGACTGTTAACCGAAGTGGCTTGTTAATTACTTTGATTAGGACTGTGAACCCAGGTAGCTGATTGATTACACTGATTAGGACTGTTAACCCAAATGGCTGGTTATTAACATTGATAAGGACTGTTAACCGAGGTGGCTTGTTAATTACTTTGATTAGGACTGTTTACCCAGTTGGCTTGTTAATTACATTGAAAAGGGCTGTTAACCCAGTTGGCTTGTTTATTACACTGATTAGGACTGTTAACACAAATGGCTGGTTAATTACACTGATTAGGACTGTTAACCCAAAATGGCTGGTTATTAACATTGATCAGGACTGTTAACCGAGGTGGCTTGTTAATTACTTTGATTAGGACTGTTAACCCAGTTGGCTTGTTAATTACATTGAAAAGGGCTGTTAACACAAATGGCTGGTTAATAACACCGATTTGGACTATTAACCCAGATGACTGGTTAATTACTCTGATTAGAACTGTTAACCCAAATGGCTGGTTATTACACTGATTAGGACTGTTAACCCAAATGGCTGGCTAATTACACTGATTAGGACTGTTAACCCAGGTGGCTGGTTAATTACACTGATTAGGACTAATAACACAAATGGCTGGTTAATTACACTGATTAAGACTGTTAACCCAGGTTGCTGGTTAATTACACTGATTAGGACTAATAACACAAATGGCTGGTTAATTACACTGATTATGACTAATAACACAAATGGCTGGTTAATTACACTGATTAAGACTGTTAACCCAGGTTGCTGGTTAATTACACTGATTAGGACTAATAACACAAATGGCTGATTAATTACACTGATTATGACTGTTAACCCAGGTGGCTGGTTAATTACACTGATTAGGACTGTTAACCCAGGTGGCTGGTTAATAACATTGATTAGGACTGTTAACCCAGGTGGCTGGTTAGGACTGTTAACCCAGGTGGCTGCTTAATTACAATGATTAGGACTGTTAACCTAGGTGGCTGGTTAATTATTCTGAATAGGACTGTTAACCCAGGTGGCTGGTTAATCACTCTGATTAGTCTTAAAAATGGGTTCAATTGAAAAAGTCTTAGATTACCTAATGTTGATAGTTTTCAGATGATAAGGTTAAGGTTGGAGTCACTGGATCAGAAGCCAGGGTCACCGGGACAAATAAGCTGAAAGTTCCCCAGAACAATAGATGTAGTCAATCTCTGATTCTTAGATTACATTAAATTTCATTAGTTTAAAATTGCTTTAACTTGACTAATCAGAAAGATTCTGACATTTGGTCTTCAGTTTTGGTCAAGTTCATGACTTTGTTTTTACCTCTGTGTGTGTCACAACTTCTATAAATTTGCCTAATGGGGGGCCTTGGTGGCTGAGTGGTCTAAAGCACACACTTATGGATCACAGTGCCTCTCACCACCTGGGTTCGAATCGCACTTGGGACAGATCCTAGTGTGAAAAAGTTTGTCAGTTCACTTGCCTAAGGTCGGTGGTTTTCTCCAGGCACTCCGGTTTCCTCCACCATCCAAGAACTGACCGCCTCGAAAAAAGTGAAAGATTCTTGACTGGGTCGTAAAACACCATTTCTCCAATCTATTTGCCTATTTTGGAGATATTTTATTGCAGTTTAAAAGTGTTAAGTGTATTTATGCTACACAGTGCCATAGTAAAAGATTGAGGTTATAACCACATATCCAAAATAAATTTCAAATTGCTATTAATTGGCTATTGGAAAAGAATATCAGCCTAAAGTTGTGACCTATGTTTAGACTTTTTATGCTTCTGATACAATTCTAACTATTTTTGAAGATATTTCAAAGCAGATTTAAATTTTTTTGATACTGTTTTGTAACAAGAATCTTTGGTTAGGCTTATTACATCATTTGGGCTATAAGCTTTAAATTGCTCTTTAAAAAGATACATGTATGACATCAGGTTTTTTTTCCATTTTGAAATTTAATAATACATGTATATGTACATTATACTTCCAAATTTAAAGGGTCAATTTGATGGCAAAATTTTTTATTTTCCTGCTTTTGTTACTATTTGAAATATTTTAAAAATATTTCAACGCATTTTAAATCAGTTTGATACATTGTAAATAATTTTATTGTATCACAGACTGTTTTATTACATACAAGAAAGTAGGTAAATTTTTCAGATCTTCACCCATTTTCTAATGAATAAAATCTAGTTTTCACTGAATTCTTGTTTTGTGTACATTTTTAATTAACATTGTTCAATTCATTTTTTTTCTGATCTTAGAAAATTCAATAAATTCCAAATTAATTGTTAAACTAAATGTTTTTACTCTTGAAAACATTTCATTAACGATTTTCAAGAAAAAAAGCAGTTAAAATGTTTATATGATTAACAAAAACTCATATAAAAAAGTTTGTTAATGCCTGAAAGTTTTTTTTCAAATTTGAAAGCTCTGTATGAATTTCATCTTCTATTAAGAGTTTTTAGAGTAAAACTGACTATAAATAAATGTAGCTTACTGTTTAGTTTCTCTGAATGAGTAGCATGTTCATTTGAGTGTAAATATTTAGAAATCTATCCTAGTGATGAATGTTGTTCTATTATTGATTATACTTATTGTACAGTTAAAGAGTTTGTTGTAACCCTGTAAAATAATAAACACTGTGTAAGTGATGGCTATAACTCTTTAATAAAAGTTAATGATTTTCTCTCTATACAAAATATTATAAGATATTGAATACATAATTATATTTCTGGCTGTTCATTTATAAGTCACAAATCTTTAGAATAGGAATTTAAATACTTAGGCCTTTTGGTTGCCATGGTGTTTCCATGAAAACAGACAATAAATAAATTTGCATGATTAAATAACTGTTTTTTTCCAGTGGGGTGGAAGGAGGTAAATAACAGTTCCAAATAATAAAATAGTGTCTCTGAAGAGAAACTCAAAGATTTGATTATATGTTACCTCTTTAATACAAACTTAAGCCTTTTGTAATGGACCACTGCGGTAGCTCAGTTGGTAGAGTGCTCGCTCCATAAGTGGAAGGTCGTGGGTTCGAACCACAGTGGGGTCTGACACATGACTTGAAAATGGGTAGTTGCTGTTCTTTCGCCAAGCACTCGGCATTACGAAATGAAAGTCACTGTTCTTTCCGATGGGAACTTAAAATAAATGAGGTCCCGTGTCACAGTAGGCATGGCATGATTAAGATGCATAATGCCATCAGTGTGACACAAGCAAAATTTCTGCACTTTCGTCTATAGCTTGCAACATCTTGATATAAGTGAAATATTCTTGACTGGGATGTTAAACACCATCATTCAACTCAACTCTCCTTTAGTAATGGTTGTTCTAGAAACCTTTATCTGATAAGGAGAACTTTAGCTGATTTAATTGTATAAAGATGAACTTGACCTTTGTCTCTTTTTGAAATCAGCAACACCACTTAAATAATTCATTAATTAATACACCTCAATTTGACAACAGGATATCAGTATATTTTACTTCCAAAATACTAAAATAAAGTAAATTGTTTTGTTTTACTATTTATTTGTTGTTTTGAAAGCACTATTTATTCTACAGCATGATCTTAACAAACAAATCCTACATGTATATGGTACAGCCACAATTTTACAAAGTTCTGTATGTTACCTAGAATTTTTAGTGTATTCATATCATACATTTTTAAATTAAAAATTGCATTTTGAAAGATAAGTTGCCCAAAGCATACCTGCCAACTTTTCTAATTTTCACAAATTCATTCCAAATTTATAACTAATCTACTTTTGGGTTTCATTCAAATATGGATTCCCATTAGTGCTGTATTGGTTGCATTCATGGCTGTCAGTCATGTTTTTCAGTATTAACAGTAATTCTTCATGTTTAATATTACAGTTTAATGACATCACTTGTAAAACAACCATACCCAAACACAAACAGGGGGCCTCAGTGGCAGAGTGGTTTAAAGCACATGCTTACTAATCACAGTGCCTCTCACCACCTGTGTTCCAATCCCACTCAGGACAGATCCTAGTGTATGTGAGAAAAGTTGTCAGTTTGCTTGCCGAAGGTCGGTGGTTTTCTCTGGGCACTCCGGTTTCTTCCACCATCTCAGAACTGACCACCTCAAAATAAGTGAAAGATTCTTGACTGGGGTGTAAAACAGCACTACTCCAGTCCAAACAGAAACAGTCACTGTATGAGCTGATCTGCTCTTGTTTACAAATGTACAATTGAGTTGTTGTATTCATATTTAATTAGTGAACCAGTGAAGTGGTTTTCCACATTGAGGCAGAAACTGTTTGCATGAAGTCCTAAAATGACAGAAAAAAATCAAACTGAAACAGAATTTTTGTGAAAGTTTTTGGCAAAATATCAAGTCATGAATTCCAAACTTGTAGAAAATCATATGTCATATATGCAGTACTGACATTGCAATGTTCCATTATAGCAGACTGAATGATACCGTTAAAGGTGTGGGGAATGGAAACCATGTGTCAATGTTTTTTTTTCAAACTTAAAAAGAGTTCTATCTTTTACAAAGTTAAAAATTCAGAAGTGATGTGTAAATTTATAACAGAACATGTATATACATGTATATATAAGATTTGCACCATTTTAGGGAATAATTCATAGATTTTGTCGTATACTTTACAGCATTTCAGCAAAAGTTTTGAGTCTTTGATCCATTTTGTAAAACTTGTAGTCAGTGGTTACAGTTTTCAAATAGCTTGAAAATTTTCACAATTTAAAAAAATAAAACTCTTAAAACTTTATGCATTGTCACAGTTCAGGCTTTGTTTAAGTTAGATCAAATTTAACAATTAAATTGTGTCCTTTTAGTTAATAACACTTGCCCTTCCCTGTCCTATTAATGGGGTCTAGAAAAATTCTTAAATCTGATTATAAAATATCAGTACTTGCACTATTTCTAATTGGCAAAGTAATCCTATTCAAGAATGTATCTTATCTGATAAATATACATGTAGGATAGTGTTCTCAAAAATGCTTAATTAAGAACTAAAAATTTAAAAAGAAAAATGATGCATTTTAAAATAAAATTATCTATAGAACAAAAATGACAATATCACTAATATATTCATTAAGCACACATAAGTAACATTGAAATCCAACTACAAGATAGTATATTGTAACATTTCATGTAACAAGATTACAAAATGGAGATCTATTTCTAAACATTTACTTTGATCTCAGTCTCTCTGATAAAAACAAATTTATAAATTAAAAAAAGCATTGACGGAATATATTAGATTGTTTATAGTTACACTATTATCCAGTGACAAACAATATTGAGTGGCCTCTCTAAATTCTGGGGTTGGACCTGTAAATAACCACTTGGCAATAAATCAAACAAGAATAAACACAAATGAAATCACATTTTGGTCTTCAAGATACACGAAGTTGTAAAATTATTGTTGGGCATTTAAATGAGATTTGTTTTACTGGTATTCCCATAGTAGCATGTAATTTGGCCTGTATGATTTAAAATTTATACTTATTCAGATAGAAAAAAATAAATATTCTCATAGACAAATAATATGAAGTTTGACCATTAATGTTGATAATTTTGTTTTTGGGTTTTTTTACATATAACATGATAATCTTTGATAATTTATTTGAATACCTATAGTTATAGAAGAGATGTCATTTGCACATCATCGTCATTATGTACCTATGGTAACAAAATTTACACTAAATTAATGTCTCTTAAAGCATTTTAACTTTTGATATTTTTTCATGATGTCTGTATTTAAACATATAAACCAAACACAATGCAAGAGAACCGGTCTTAACCAAACACAACACAGGAGAACCTGTCTTAATCAAACACAATGCAGGAGAACCTGTCTTAATCAAACAAAACACAGGAGAACCTGTCTTAATCCAACACAACACAGGAGAACCTGTCTTAATCAAACACAATGCAGGAGAACCTGTCTTAATCAAACACAACACAGGAGAACCTGTCTTAATCAAACACAACACAGGAGAACCTGTCTAAACCAAACACAATGCAGGAGAACCTGTCTTAATCAAACATAACACAGGAGAACCTGTCTAAACCAAACACAATGCAGGAGAACCTGTCTTAATCAAACACAATACAGGAGAACCTGTCTTAATTAATTACAACACAGGAGAACCTATCTAAACCAAACACAATGCAGGATAACCTGTCTTAATCAAACACAATGCAGGAGAACCTGTCTTAATCAAACACAACACAGGAGAACCTATCTAAACTAAACACAATGCAGGATAACCTGTCTTAATCAAACACAATGCAGGAGAACTTGTCTTAATCAAACACAATACAGGAGAACCTGTCTTAATCAAACACAATGCAGGAGAACCTTCTTTATCAAACACAATGCAGGAGAACCTGTTTAAACCAAACACAATACAGGAGAACCTGTCTTAATCAAACACAACACAGGAGAACCTGTCTTAATCAAACACAATACAGGAGAACCTGTCTAAACTAAACACAATGCTGAAGAACCTGTCTTAATCAAACACAACACAGGAGAACCTGTCTTAATCAAACAAAACACAGGAGAACCTGTCTTAATCCAACACAACACAGGAGAACCTGTCTTAATCAAACACAATGCAGGAGAACCTGTCTTAATCAAACACAATACAGGAGAACCTGTCTAAACGTAACACAATGCTGAAGAACCTGTCTAAACCAAACACAATGTAGGAGAACCTGTCTTAATCAAACACAATACAGGAGAACCTGTCTAAGCTAATTTCTATACAGGGGAATCTGTCTCATCCAAACAGAATACAGGAGAACCTGTCTAAACAAAACACAATGCAGAGAAACTGTCTAAACCAAAACTGTGAAAACACAATGCAAGGGAGACCTGTCTAAACCAAACAAAGTACATGAGAACTGTCTAAATCAAATACAATACAGGGGAACCTGTCTAAACCAAAACACAATACATAGGAGCCTGTCGAAACAAAAAGACACATAATACAGGGGACCTGTCTAAACCAAATACAATACAGGGGAGCCTGTCTAAACCAAAACACAATATATAGGAACCTGTCTAGACCAAAAGACATATAAATACAGGGGAACCTGTCTAAACCAAAACACAATGCAGAGGAACATGTTCAAACAGAATGCAATACAAAGGCATCAGTATTAACCAAACAGAGTATAGGGGAACCTGTCTAAACAAAACACAATACACAGGAACCTATCTAAACCAAGACACACAATACAAGAGACCTGTCTAAGCCAAATACAATACAGGGGAACCTGTGTTAACCAAACACAATACACTGGAACTTTTCTAAACAGAACACAATGTACTAGAACTTTTCTAAACAGAACACACTGGAACTTTTCTAAACTTAACATATTACTCTGGAACTTTTCTAAACCAAACACAATACACTGGAACTTTTCTAAACCAAACACAATACACTGGGACTTTTCTAAACAGAACACTTCATTATCTGACATGTAAGATTTTTATACAAATTAATTTACTAGAGAAACTTATTAAAAAATATTTCAGTACAGAATGATTAAAAGGATTGGGTTCTGTAAGCCTTAGGGTTTAGTTGAGATAATTTACACTGCAATTAAGTTTTAATTTCAAAATCTTTCAAAATGAATTTAAAAGGTTAACTTGATTTTTTTAAATTGATGTTTCAGATAATGGTAGTGAGTTTGGTGAAGATATTGCCTATCACACTATTCATAATGTTGTCCATGCAACAGCTGCAAGGAATCATGGGAAAATTCAAGCAGAAAATGAAATACCAAATAAGGCAAAATCAAGAAAGAAGAAATTACGTAAGAGAAAAGATTCAGAATCAACCCAAGATTCACGAATTGAAAAACATAATGAAGAAATTTCAGATACTTGCAGCAAAACTACAGATGGTGATGGAAGTTTATCTACCTTGACTCCACGTGACAACATTCATATACCAGCAGACTATCATTTAAAAAATTGTAATAATGAAAAATTGCTTCACTGGTTGAAAGAAAAGAATAAAGAATACAGGCGACAGAAAAGAGCAGAAAAGGAAAAGAAGAAAGAAGAAAGACAGAAAAAAATTCTGGAAGCAAATGAAAAATTTGAAAGAATGTTAGAATCTGAAAAAAAGGTGAAACAGTGGATGTCTAAAAAGAAAAAGGAGGAGAACCATAAGAAAAAAGTGGAAAGAGAAACCAGCCGGAACAGATTAGATATAACTCTACCAGGCAAAAGTCTCGGAATTAGACCAATATCCCCAGGCCCTAGGGTAATGAGAAAGAACTTTGAGAATGAATCTGTAGAATTTGAAAAGGAAAAATCTGAAGAGACAAAAATTGACAGCCCAGAGCCTGTTGAACAGATGACAGTAGGACCCCATCCTCCAAACTCAAAATTTATTTATAAACGTCCAGTTGCTGGGAGCATTAAGCTTAAAATAAGAAATAGACCACAGAGTTCTCCAACAACTCAAGTCAGCAAGGAAACTAAAGATTCAGCAAATAAAGCCAAGGAGGCCGAAAGAATGCAGAAAATGAGAATGTCTTATGATGATTGGCTGAAAAAGAAACACCAAGATGATATTGAAAGAAAGAAATTTGAAAAGAAGCAAAAAGAAATAATGTCTAAATCTGACCCAGAATTGAATAAAATTATCCCTGATATTGCCAAAAAAAGAATTCATAATGTTTTAGAGGGTAAAAAGAGAATAGACACAGGATTACATATATTTGACAATGAGAAAAATAAAGAATTTGGTGGTGCAGATTTTCCAAATGAAAACATTGATGAGTCAGAAGACGGAGAAAGAAAAACAAGATGTTCATATAGGTTAGAGGAAGATAGAGTTAAAGATTCTTCTGACACATCAGAGAGTAAGTTAAAAGTTGATGGTACAGGAATTCAGAAACCTGGTCGTCCACAGACTGCTCCTGCTAGGGTTAGCAGAGTTCCAGCTCCAAAACTGTCTTCAAGTTCTCCAAGAAAAGCAGTAGTTCCTGCAAAAGTAGATGACATCATGAGTAATGAGGATAAGACAAATCCTTTTCATTTGCCTTTTTCTGCAGAAGAAGGTGTACCCAAACATGTTGCATCAAGACAACGGAAATTGTTTGCAGAAAAAACGTGGCAAAAATTAGAAGATGAAGAAAGACCTGAACCACAGGGATGTGATTCAACAGAACCTTCTTTATGCACAACAGGTTCAACTCAGAAAACCGCAGACTCCCAGGCTACAGGAATAAAAGATAATAAAAATGAAAGTAGTTCAAAAACAGAACAAAATAGTGCCAACAATGATGTATCCATTAAAACAAAGGAAGCAAAAGAAATTATAAACATTGAGAGCAGGAATGTTGAAGATGAAAGTATTGTGTCCAATTCCAGTGCTTTTTTAACCCAAGAGATAGTTGAAACCAAAAGTTTCTTAGAAAATGATAAAGAAGAAACTTCACAAACAAAGGATGACAAAATATCGAGTGTTGATGAGACCGACGGTAACAATATACAGGATCGAGACACTGATAAAAAAGATCAAGAAAATGAAAATATTGAAAATTCTGATAAAAGCACCAACGAAGATAATTCTTCAGTGAGAAATGAAGAAAATAAGGATTTCCAAACTAGTGATAACTCAGAGGATGATTCAAATGCAAAGGGAGATAATTCTTTAGATGAAGGTGAGAAAAATGATGATAAAAAGAATGATGAGACTGAAGATGAAAATCAAGGTAAAACAGAGGATGTTAAACTATTAGGATTAGACAGCTTAGCAGAGAAAGATATTTCAACATCTCGTAGTAATAAGCATGTGTCATTTAGAGATGAAACAGAGGTGTTTGGTGAAGGTGATCAAATTATCCCCCCTGATTTAGAATGGAGTACAGATACTGAAACACCTGATGATGATAACTATCAGGGACTAGGAGAGAATCAAGAAACAAATAAAGGAGAAGAGGGTGAAATTAATTCCTCAATTGATAGTTATGGAAATGAACTCGATAATAACTCTGCAAGAGTTAACCAAATGCAAACCAGTACAGATGATGAATTTTAATTAAGTTATATATATATGCACAATTGCACATGTATTGCAGAATAGACCAGTTTTGCAGTAGTTGTAACTTCAACTTAAGAATTGTAGTTTTATTATTGTAGATTCATTTATATAGCTCTAGGATCTGGTTTCTACCATGCAGGAGTTTATTAGTATACATTACAATTCTATAGGAGTATGATTATTAGGTACTTAGTACTCATTCTCTTAGCATTCATTAAATTTACTTTAGTACAAAGTTTCAAAACAAGTAGCTGTTTTTAAGTATTTTTGGTTTTCTGAAAACAACCGATTTTTAGTGTTTTTCGTTTTAATGTTTATTTTTTTTAGACTTTTATGCTTAAATTGTTTATTGTTTCAGTTTTTAAGTGCATAAAAGTTCAAACAAGTAGAAAAATTGCCACACAAGATTAAAAAAACAAATGTTGATCTGTTTATCATTAAAAAAAAGAAAATCATTATTTCTTGGAAGTAACCATATTGATTTTAATTCAAATGGCTTTTATCAACATTGAGATTTACAACTTCTACAGCTATTTTTGCAGTAGTTTGGTAAACATCAATATTATATCATATTAAAAGTTATTCTCAAGATTTTGTTGTTTTTCTATGATATGTACCCAGGTTACAAACACATTTTAAGATTTTATTGGTTATTATTTAGACGGCAATTATATCATAAAAATAAAAAATCACTGCCATTTTACTGGGTTTAATTAAACTCTGAAAAAATAATACCAAAGTTTGTGTTGTAATCGTTTATGTTAGGGTTTTTTTTTTTTTTTTTTTTTTTTTCTTTTTTTTTTTTTTTTTTTTTTTTTTTTGTAACAAGATAACTAATCATTATTTACATTGCTTAGTTTTTTTTTTTTTTTGTTTTTTTGTTTTTTTTTTTTTTATTCACATTTGAAGAAAATTGTAAATTATTTGGTTTATTTTGCAATAAGATTCAAATTTTATGACATTTTAATAAGACAATGTCAGGATATATAATCCATTTCAGAAAGGTATCTAATTAAATATGAAAAAGACGAACCTCAGTTTCACTGTTATAACACCTTCCTTAAGAATTTCATTAACTTACATTTATGAAATTTTTGCAATCTTTTCAGGAATTAGGAATAATCTGTGTATCAACAGACATCTTGTTGTTACTCGTAATCTTTATTATAATTATTATTATTATTCTCCCTTGTTTCTGACAGATTTTTCAGAGACATCTCTTATCCGATCAGGTTGAAATTTTGTCAACTGGTAGGGATTGACAATGGGGAGGTCGCTTCCTCACCGTTTTTCGGAATTCAGAAGGATTTTGAAGAAATCGGGTTAAAACCACGGAATTCGAGAGAGTTCTTTCTAAAGAGTTCTTTCTTGGATTTTCCTCTGCTATTTGGAGCACCACTTTAGAGAGCTGATACACAGACATATACTTGTTTGCATGTATACATTCTAGTTATTTATCTATAGTGACCTGTCACCATAATGGTGTTTATCCCTATACCACACAATACCTCTAATATATAAACAGAATCACTGTATCCACTTGTTTAACTTTTTTTTTATTTCAAAAAGGAGATTTTTGTTTCACATTTTGATTGTCTTTCCTGTGATAATAAGATATCATTTGATAGACCTGTGAACACCTTACTATTTTATTGAAGTTCAATTAAAAAAGTTTAAATTTTAAATTAGGTTTGTTTAGAATAATTAAAATCTGTAATATTTAGATGCTTTTTATTAAAGCCCATAAATCTATACTCAATTAATAGTTGCTATACATACAGAACATTGGATTTTTATTTGTATTTTAGTTATGTGTGGCATAATCCCCGTGTGAGTCATAGTATTTTTGGATGGACTTTCTGGCAGCTTTTTTTTTTATTATTTTAATATATATACAGTAAACATTCATGGATGATGATAATTTTTTTGTACTTCACTAATCAGATTTTGTTAACAAACCAGCTTATTTAGTTCATTTATATGTTTTATTCCAGTTGAAAACAATTGGTGCAATGAAGAGTTATGTTTATATATATATATATATATATATATATATATATATATATATATATATATATATATATATATATATATATATACCAGTATACATAATACATATACAGTTATACAGTTAAGCATTGTTATAATGCTCATCATTAACTTTGTCATATCACATTATAGCCAAACTTATAAGTCCAAAATCTTTGTTGTCTATTTGTCTAAACAAATGTTGTAAACAACATCAAAAAATTACTGTACGTGCATTTTACAAATTTAGATAAACCCTTTTTTGGTTAAGAATTGTTAACTTTTGAGAAAACCCCTTTATTTATTTTTGCATACACATAGTCATTAAAATGTTTTAAATCCATTATCTTTTATAGATAAGTTAATACATGTGGTTTATATATATACATATATTTATATGGTATTTATTTTACTAAGAATTTTATATTTACATTTTAATTTGACTCCTTTCCATAAGTACATAACTGCAGCTTGACCTAGCTGGGAAATACAAAAAATAATTAGGATTTGTGGCTGGATCACATTTAATAGAGAACAGTTACAAAATTATAAACACAGTGATAAATCCGTCCATTTGAGTCTTTATTGATTTATTTTATTGTTATTGTTGACTGTGATTAATCGACCAGTATAAATGTACATAATTATAGGTCTTTTATTTTGTAAAGAATAGGTTTTTATCTAATTAATTATGTCTCAAAAATAAAGTTTTTTTTGTATTTTGATTTGTACAGAAATATAATTTGTGTTTATATGTTGGTGGTGTACAGTTAGGACAGTTACCTGAGAAAACTACAGGTACTTGTGCAGCTGACAGTTAGAACAGTTTATTAGGAAATCTACAGGTACTTGTACAGCTGACAGTAAGACAGTTACCTGAGAAATCTATAGGTACTTGTACAATGACAGTTAGAACAGTTACCTGAGAAAACTACAGGTACATGTACAATGACAGTTAGTTACCTGAGAAATCTACAGGTACTTGTACACTGACAGTTAGACAGTTACCTGAGAAATCTACAGATACTTGTACAGCTGACAGTTAGACAGTTACCTGAGAAATCTACAGGTACTTGTACAGCTGACAGTTTCATTACATAAAACGCATGTTTCAATACATAATACATGTTTCATTACATAATACACGTTTCAATACATAATGCAAATGTTTCATTTCCTTTTTCACATGTTATAATATGTACTACACGTTATGACATGTACTACACGTTATAATACATATCATTAATGTATCAATACATACTTATGTTTCTTATTACATATCTAGATACTTCTGATAATTCCGGGTTTACTGTTAATACATAAACATCAATTATAAGGTCAAGACCAATCGGTTTTGTTATCAGTATGATTAAATTATTTAACGATTTTTTTAACAATCCATTTAAAAGTGTAAGACCCAGAGTCTATAGTCATTTATTAACCCATATAATTGATGCCAAGTCTTTTTTTTTTTTTATTATTATTTTTTTTTTGTTATGACCTTGACCTTAAACCTACTGTTTTCTTGTATTTGTAATGACATTGACCTATTGAACAATTTGTAAGTTGATGTTTCAAATCTGAATTCTTTAACATTTAAAATTTTCATTTTAGATTTTTTATAAACATTAGTTTTAAGTTATGTTGTTGCCATGCTAATTAAAAAAGTGTTAATTTGATGTGCCTCATAATTGTAGTAAAACATTATAATCATATAGTGCATAAAAAGCCTTAACATAACTGCCTTGTGAATCTTTGATAAATTGGAGTACCGGTACCTGGACTTTCTAAATTAGATTTGTTTGTGTACCACATGATACCCGTAACAAATAATTATTTTCATTGGTGCAGATTTACATATGTTTATGTTTCCCTGTCAAGTATATATATATAAAAAAAAAAAGATTTTGAGAAACATCTTAAAACTTTGTTAAAACTTTGTCAAAAACCAGATTGTTGGTGAATAACGTCGGGTAAAATTGTTCCAGC
Source organism: Tegillarca granosa (assembly GCA_029721355.1). NCBI lineage: Eukaryota > Metazoa > Mollusca > Bivalvia > Arcoida > Arcidae > Tegillarca > Tegillarca granosa. The sequence continues at coordinate 42,134 of JARBDR010000559.1, forward strand.
TTTTGACTAGTCAACTTATTTGCTGTAAATTCATGCATTATAATTTATAATTCAACATAAAGTCTATAAATCTGTGTGATGTGTATGTATTGTGATTTTGTACCAGATTTGAGATATTATTAGTACTGTAACTAGACCCTTAAATAAACCGAGGCAGGAATTGAAGATCAATTTATATATACAATGACATACAGTGCCAAAAAAGCCTCAGTGTTTTACATCTTTCACATGTAAGTAAGATATTAAAATACAGTATAATAGGAAAGCTAAAAACTATACCAGCCGTTGTAAAATAAGTGGGTTGGTTTTGAAAACTAGTTTAACCACACCACTAAACCTCATTATCCAGATTAGAGGATAGTTTAAAAATTTAAATTGTATGTGGGTGGTAATCAGATAAAAAAAAAAAAAAAGGTCTGTCGTTTAACCTTGATTTTTCTTATCACTTCTGTGAGAAAAAGTACTTTGTTAAATTTTTACCAAGGCAACTGCTTTGGTTGCCTCATACGTAGTTACGTTACTCACAATCTACAATCTACGTTATCTACAATCAACATGAGAGAAGGTGTTATAATGTTTGTATAGGTGTTTTGATATCATTTGACAGTTTTTAATTATACCAAAATCTCTTGTAGTCAGACATTGTGCTGGTCACATGATAATCTTGCAGACCCTTTGAGTATAATGTTTATTGTCTCCATGGTTACAAATGAGATCCAATATTACTAGCCATTGTAATGACATGCTGTGTAGTAAATCTTTAAGTCTTGGTGTAGTTAATAAGTTTATTGCAATATTTTCTCTGCTTATTCATTCATTGTTACGGTAAGGTCAAGGTCACTTAATTGTAAATCATTTATTTCATTTTATTTTTTATTTTTTGATAAAACTTTAAACAGTTCATCTTTTCTAAATATAAAGTTTTCAAATCTGATATCCATTCATTTTGATACTATTTAACTAACATTTAGAACATGGATATTCATGCTTATTAGTAGATTAAATGTTGGGTAAACTTTCTGTAATTTTTCTTTTATAATTATGAAGAAAGTTAAGTGTACTGAATATCATGAAGCTGTTTCTGAAGAAAAGTATATTGACTTTCATTAAGCTGTACCTTAAGAAAGTTAAGTATCTCGACTATTGTTAAGCAGTTCCTTAAGAAAACAGAAAAATATTGCATGTTTTTTGTTTTTGTTTTTTTTTTTTTTTTTTTTATTTAAAAGCCAAACAATATCGCATTTAAAAATTTTTTTGTTGATATATATGAGTTTCATACAAGTAGATAATACATGTGATGTGGCATAAACAGATTAATACGTTTATTGATTTTTGTATTCAAGGCTGAACTTTATCAGTAACATGATTTGATTCAATCTATCACAATGCAGTGACACATGCAAAGAAGCTTAAACATGCCAAAATTTTATTATTTGTAAAAACATTTTTTGTGATATATTTAACAGAAATAAAGAACACACAATAATGATGTTCCTTTAGCTTCTGCTTAAGTACTGGTAGTCGAGATTAGTGTGAAGCAGAGTTTTGACATTTTCTGCTGCATTTAAGGTGATTTTTCTGAAGTTAAGTCACATATCCGGAGATGGAAGATACTGAATACTCCATAATTTAAACTATAGGTTTTAGAGATAAGAAAATGGTTTTTAAAAAAAAAACAACTGAAAATACACTTTAATTTAATTGCTATCTGTTTAGTTTAAATATTGCTTTTTAGTTGGCCTTATTTTTAAACTTTTATTTAATTGTCTGAGCTTCAAGTGTAACTCAATGTTGATAATTTATTTTACATGCTTCAATATATATATGAACTCTTCAATTCAAATTAATTTTATTTATCATTTATTATGTCTGCCTATCAGCAGACATCTTGTTGTTACTCATAATTTTTTTTATTATTATTATTATTTTTCTCCTTCGTTTCTGCTATTTTTTTTTTCAGAGACATCTCCTTCTACGTTTCTTATCTACTGATTGACCTTTGGGAGGTCGCTTCCTCACCGTTTTCGGAATTTGGAAGGACTTCGGAGAAATCTGGTTAAAACCACGGAATTCCAGAGTTCTTTCTAGAGAGTTTTTTCTTTCTTTGAATTTCCTCCACTTTTTGGAGCACCACTTTAGAGAGCTGATATGCAGATATAATTATACTTGCTCGCAAGTATACATTCTAGTTGTTTACACAATTGTATTCTTGATACATTCAATAATTTTCAAATATAAATTCAGTAGGAAATTATTTTAGTTTGGCTAGACACCACAGATTTAGTTTGATTGAAGTAATTATGTCACGTGATTGATTCCCTTCTTTTGTAATGAACTTTGTAGGTAACATTAACAAAAAGGTGAAGAGAACATGAAAGAAAATGAATCAGTAATTTTTATATGGTTATAAGGATATTAGAAAAATATAGAAATTTAAATTTTTTTTATATAAAACTAATAAAATGGATAATTTGTCATCAACACATATTTTAAAATCATTCAAAGGTTAGACATGATTTTATGTTTGAATTACAGATTCTACATATAAATAATATTTCCAATTGAATTGACATAAAATGGCTGTTAATCACTTGTTTGGATTTAGGCCCGTGTTTGTTGTTTTTAAAAAATTTAAGGTTGAAAAAAATCAAAGACTGCATTAAACTAAGTAAAAACTTATGATATAGGAACTGGTATTTCACTTAAATCTTGACAAATTTTTCAGTCGGGCGGTGTTTACAAAACCCTGCCAACTGACATAATAAATCTATAAAAAAAAATATGATTCCAAGAAAAAATCTATGATTAGATGTAAAAAAAAAGTTGATATTTGAGGTATTGTTCTTCAAATCCACTATCTAAACTTCTCACTTCCTTACTTTTTTTAGCTAATACTTTAAGTCATATTCTTAAAAAATAAATTCTTAAACTTATATCTTTTAATTTTAAAACAATTTTTGCAATTCTTAGTCAATATTAAGTAAATAAACAAAGATATATATTATTATATTATAATCATTGTCATCCATTCATCCATAAAATTTCTGTAATAAATAATTTTTTTTTCTTCTCTTTTTAAAGCTGAAACATCAAGTAATCAAGGACAAATAACACATATATATTTTATGTGATTGGATAAACTCATTACCATACCCAAGTTTGTTATATATATATATATATATATATATATATATATATATATATATATATATATATATATGTGTATATATATATGTATATATATATATATATATATATGTATATATATATATATATATATATGTATGTATATATATATATATATATATATATATATATATATGTATATATATATATATATATATATATATATATATATATTGTCGCTCAGTACCATACCCGAGTTTGTTATAGAATATAAATTGTCGCTCAGTATCATACCCGAGTTAGTTATCGTACCCGAGTTTGTTATCGTACATGAGTTTGTTATAGACATAAATTGTTGCTTATTTATTTCTGTCTGTCTGTAAGATTTTTTATAATTATGCAAATCTGTATTATTTTTAGCTCACATCATTATTATCAGTATTTACTAAATTTGCTCTGATAAGCTTCAATCCATTCCTTAATAGTAAGCTTGTACAAACTTATAAAATAAATTGGTGACAAAGGACAATATCAGGTGTTTGTTGTACATTTTATATAACTGTATATTATATTTTTGACTTTTTGTAAGAATTGAGTGGAGTAATGTCTAATTGATACATGTATCAGTTTGAGCCAAAACATATTAAAACTTGCATTACATTCAATGCACACACACACACACACACACACACACACACACACACACACACACACACATATGCATGCACCCACAGTCTGTAAAAATTAGGAGAAGAACAAGAAGGTTCCCCTGCCATGGAGGGATTTATTAATAGTGGAAACTTTTTAAATGACAATAAAGTTTATCAAATATACTGTTTAGAAACAAATAACTGATTATGAATGAAGAATAATCGTATGTATTACTGTGATAATTGTGGAGCCAACTGCTATAGGTCATGTTGGATTTCAGACCAGACTGCATTTCAAGAGCGATTGTTGAGATGATGCAGATGGCTTTACATTTATTCTGACTTATGTAGTCTTAAATAAAAATCCTGTCCTATATATATATATATATATATATATATTTTTAATCAAAAACCATAAAAGTAAAATTAATGTCAAATACTGTCAGTATACAATTTTGACAAGGTCTCCCCTTTTAAAAGAGTTACCCCCCTTTGGCTTTATTAATGAATAGCACATTTAGCTTCTAGTTTGTTTACCATGTTATCCCACACTTTGCAAGCTATATTATTCAATTTACAGTCATGAAACAACATCTTTACAAATATTGCTGTCACAGCATGGTGCTGGAATTTATTTGTTTCAGCATATTTTATTTAGAATAAGGCTGAAATTGTGAAATTTTGCCCACCTTACCTTAACCTTAATTCTCTCCATACCATGAAGCAGATAAGGCTTTGACATTGTCTTTCCATTCTTGCCAGTCTGAGGCTGCAAGGTGTGCCACATTCCAAGAGCTCCAGCCTGCACTGTTTCGCTCAAACTCCACCACGTTTTTGGTCGGCCTTTCTTCCTTCTCCCCTCAGGTGTCCATCCTAATGACACAGCACAGTCATCCTTTGGATCCTTCCTTAGGATGTGTCCGATCCAGTTCCATCTCCTTACTTCACAGCTGATGCTTTCTGTCTCTGTCATCTCCAGATCTGTTATGTTTGGGACGTGTTGTTGCAGTCTGATTTTAAGGATCCTTCTGATGCATTTGGTCTGAAAGGTGTCTATCCTCTTTTCCTCTGTTTTGGTGAGCTTCCAAGTCTCACATCTATACAGCAATACGGACAGAACCAGACACTTGAAGAGGGAGACTTTCGTCTTTCTCCCTATATCTGTGGCCTTCCAGATGTTGTCTAGCCTTCTGAAGGATCCACTGGCCAGTGCTATTCTCTTCCTTACATCAGCTGTACTCCCACCATCTTTGGTGACATTTGCACCAAGATATGTGAAGCTGTCAACTTCTTCAACTTCACAATTTTCCACCATCAGTCTGGCTTTGCTCTTGCTGTTGCCTTTCAGCACTTTGCATTTCTTGGCATTTAGCTCCATTCCTACTTTTGTTGATTTTTTTTCCAGCTTTGTTGTCTTGACTGGACAGGGTTCATTGTTGAAGACACTAGAGCAATGTCGTCTGCGAAGTCTAGGTCTTCCAGCATGTTAGTGAAGTTCCATTGAATCCCTGTTCTCTCTTCTAGAACTGTCTGTTGCATTACCCAGTCGATTATGAGGAGAAACAAGAAACCTGACATGCAGCAGCCTTGTTTGACTCCAGTCATCACAGGAAAAGGGGTTGTGATCTCGTTGTCTTTGATCACAGAACACTGGAAATCTTTATACAGGGATTTGACCATCCTTGAGTTTTCTGGGTATTCCATATTTCTTCATGATGAATTTTGCCCACAACTGGCTTAAATAATGGCCTTTATTTTACATATATACAAATGATTCAAGTTTTTTAAATATATAACTAATAAGAAGGATAAATATAATTTACAAAAAAGTGACCAACACTTAAACCAGCATTTAAGATTTTCAGGGCCAATGCATGTACACCTAGTTCTTTGTTGATGACAAATTCTCCCAAAACTTTGATCTGCATATTTAAGTCTAAACTGCATCTCATTTAAACTTTCACCATTATTTTTAAAATCGATTTTTGTCATGACTTTATTTATTACATAATCTTTAATTGTAAATCAAGACTTTTTCACTTATGCATAATTAAAGATCGCAACTATAATTTTTGCCAATTCACCCATCATATGAGATGATGTTATTTCATTTTGATAACCAACATTCCAATCTTTAAAGGGGAATTGTGTTTGTAACATGATGTGATGTAAAACATTGTACAACCAACAAACAATCCAATCTTCAGCAGTTTCAGAAGATATAATTTGGAGTTGAGTGGAGTAATGGTGTTTTATGCCCCAGTCAAGAATCTTTCACTTATTTCGAGGTGGTCAGTTCTGGGATGGTGGAGGAAATCAGAATGCCCGGAGAACACCACTGACCTTCAGCAAGTGAACTGACAAACTTTCTCACACTAGGATCTGTCCCAAGTGGGATTCCAACCCAGACAGTGAGAGGCGCTGTGATCCGTAAGCACACTTTTGACCAGTCGGCCACCGTGGGTTTTGTCTTACACATTATTGCACTTATAAAAAAGTAACTCAGTCTGAAATCACAACATCTTTTTTTAAAATTACTTTATTATATGTAGCTTCCATGTATATAAGTAACAACAATGCTAATCATAAAATATAATCACACATACATTTTCACACAATTAAATCCATGCATCTATCAACAATCTAAAAATCAACAAATTAATAACCTCTGAGTTATCATTCTTAGTGATTTAAATAGAATGATCAACATAATCAAAACAAAACATATTTATAACAAAGATTGTTGTATGTACAAGTTCCTTAAGCACAAAAATCTTATGTTCCAACAAACTTGTATAGTCAATATCAATAACATCCGGAGAATCTGACAACTTACTTGATCCGTGTTTAAGTTTATTTCAACCAAACAAAAGTCCGCCACAAATAAATCCTACATAAAATCGTCAGCATAAATTATCCGATAATACAAGTTATAAAACTGGCGAGTAGAGTCAAGCAAAGCGAATTAAAAAAATCACACAGATCATATAAAATAACAATTATCTTATCTATAAGATTTAGAAGCTGAATACAATATGATAACAAAAAGGATTGAAACAAAGTATAAATAAAACAAACATACCAGTCCTTGTCCATATCACAATCCCCAAAAAAAAACAAAGTAAAAACTTTGCAAAATGGCAAAATAGGTGATACACGTGAACTTCCATCAAGGAAGTGAGGCCGGGTGCTCCGGAAAGGTAAGCACCTCCTGTTTAGCTAGCTACACCCGTCACATGTAAGTCAATTTTGAGAATGAAAGGAACAAAGACCTATGGTAAGTCAAATATATCCAGTATAAGTTGGGATACAGTGAATACATACTTATCAACAATATTGTGATGACGGCCATAAAACTTTTTAAGGGCCCTGATTAGCCTAGGCTTGCAATATCCTTGTGTCAACATAAATCACAACTTGGCCATGATGCCTTATAACTTTTGATGGGTGTGATCAGTTCTTGGTGCTGTGATAACATCCAAGGCAAAACTTGAAACATTTGAACTTAAAGCTGCGTTAAGTTTTCCAAGGAAAAAATTAAAACTAAGCTGATCTAATTAATGATGTTCTTAATCAACAATGTTACATTTGGTTCAACGATAAAAGCTCGAATAAATACAGATTCAACAATAATTTCCCAGCGAGATGTAGCATGTGGGATCTAATATTAGAACATGGTTAGTCATCAAAAGCCTGGTCATTTAAACACAACTTTCAAAACGGTGAAATACGATAAATTAAACATAAAACTTCATTGAATTTGTCATTTCTTTCCACACTAAAGCAGATACATGTAATTTCCCTGCAAACTTAAATTGTTTAATGAACAGTAATAGCATAAGAGACATTTCTAGATAAACTTGCTATCCAAGAAATAAAATAAATATTTGTAAATCTTTTTCAGAAAAACAAAATAGCACCCTCATCATTTATAAATCCAGTTAACAATTTTAACACAATATTCATTATGATTGAATAAAGTCACCTAACACATACATATGAACCTATGTTGAAATGAATTGTTTTAGAATCAGAAATATTCATGAGGTTAAATTTCCAAGATTTTGTAATTTGTGAAAAAAAAAATCCTCATACAGGACTCAAATTGTAGAATTGTGTAGTAAAATGTAATTACTAACTACAAAAATAGATAACATACCCCACACACACACACACACACACACACATTTTGACATTATATGGTGATTTATTAACTTATCAACATTTATGTGATACATCTGTTGTTTTTTTTATTGAGCTTTCTGTTAATCGTAATAGGACTTTTTAATGACCATAATGATATATATCACAATATATGGACATCATTCTATACTCAATGTTAAGTAAGTTGTGATACGTATGTTAAATGTGTTGATCAATTCTCTTTAGGTTTTTAATAACATATTCTAGAAATCTATACCAACTACCCCTCAATTTTCATCTTAAATATTTAACCACAAAAATGATCACAAGATAGTCATTATTTAGTCATTTTTAAATCTTTAACAAAACATACTGATACCAGTCAGTAGTAGGCAGGAATTCAAGGTTAAAAATTACATACATGTATATCCCAAAAACATTAACAATTCCTGTATGCAAAATTTTCCAAATACTCCTACCAGTGGAGTGGAGTGGAGTAATGTTGTTTAATGCCCCAGTCAAGATTCTTTCATTTATTTTGAGGTGGTCAGTTCTGGGATGGTGGAGGAAACTGGAGTGCCCAAAGAAAACCACAAGCAAACTGACAACTTTTCTCACACTAGGTTCTGTCCCAAAGTGGGATTTGAACCCAGGTGGTGAGAGGCGCAGTGATTTGTAGGTGCATGCTTTAGACTACTCGGCCACCGAGGCTCCTACTCATACTAGTGAAAACAAATTTTTATGATAATACGATAAATCACATTACCATTGGCAATGTTTATATACATAGAATTTTCATCAAAATGTTGTTTAGAATATCCAAAGTATTCATTGAAATAAATATAAACTTAACAACAACAACAAAAAAGAAAAAAATCACCAAAGAATTAAAAAGAAAATCAAAATTTAAAAAAAAAAAAAAAAAGTATTTACAAAAATCGCAAAAAGCAGCTATATAAAAATAATTCTTTCGCAACAAAATATAATGAAATAATAGGGTCTGTTTGTTCCGTCATGTGACCAGCCTAGGGTAAGAGAACAAAAGGTGTTATTGGAAACCTAGATGTACACTGAAATATTCAACAACTATTGATCCTACAATGTCACAAATGATGAATGTTCTCTTTCATTACATTGCTGGTAACTCTAGACATGACATCAAATATCTGAAATGTCCCAATACGTCGCCAAATATTTGAAATATCCTGATACAACATCAAAAATTTTAAATACTTAAACAAAACATCAAATATTTAAAATGAGACCAACAAACCCTATTCTAAAACTTATACAGCAGCCAGTGGTTTTGTTTGCCTAAAATTACTACTGAATAAAGGTAGTTTCCCGTTGAGAAGTAAGACTAAAATTTCCCAATTTGACAACTAAAATTCCCCAAAAGATATCAGCGACAAACAATCAAATAGTTTAAGTTAAATCCAGTTGTACAAAACTGTTCTGACAGACAAAAAATGTTAGATATTGTCACAATATAAAATCTTTGCAATGAATTTCAAAATTCTGAGTGTAATATGTGACATAAAAAGGGTCCAAATTTTCCCAATCTAGAAGGTAGTTTTTAAAAACCATAGCAAAATCACTGGCATCAGTTCTTGTCAAATTGAATATATAACAGCACAACCATGTAATAAAAGTTAATATGTATTTCTTCAACAAAGCTTGATAATGTGGACTCACATTTAAATAAAGTGGTGAGTTAGGAAAAGTAAAAACTTTAAACTTAACATTCTATCAAACACATGGGGTGGGGGAGGTTACCTGGTTCATCTCATTTGTGTTGTATATATATATATATATATATATATGCATACAATCTGTCTAAAACTACTGTACTTGCAAAATGGGAAACCTGTAGTTTAAGCTAAAATTGACATCAAATTCACTTTGGACAGAGATTTTGTCATTAACTTTTAACTGTCTCAACAGAATTGGGACAGATTTCATTTTATGCCAAGTTTTCCAAACATTCGCTGAAACAAAAACACTTAAAATTCAGTGACCATGTTGTTTTAGTAAACAAATGTTACGCAAAAACAAAATATCTCAATTGTACAAGATACATGTACAAAGTTAAATGAATGTATTGACATGGCACAAAAAATACCTTAGGGTAAATATATATATATATATATATCTATATATATATATCTATTAACAATAAACAATCCATGAATTATAATATAAAAATATACTTATACATTTTAAATAAATGTAATATGGCATATCTATTATATATTTGTATTGTAATACTAAAATTATTATGCAATAATAATAATAATAATAATAATAATAATAATAAATTTGGAGTATACACACTATACATGTATGTAAGATTATTATAATAGTACATTTGCATTTAAAGATTAAAAACAAAATAACAAAAGGATCAATATACATGTACTACAACTGTTTCCTTAGCACTTGTCATATCTTAATAAGCTACCATACTAGTCCATGTCCCTTCACAAGAATCAATAGGCCTAATAGAGCATGTATCCCTCAACTAGAACTGTTTTCGCATTTGAATTCCGAAAGGCTACTAGCTATTACCCGGCACAGTTAAAAAATTGCAATAATTAAGGTTTTTTTTTACATTGAATATCAACTAATTTGGTGCAGTTGTTCTAAAAGAAAAGAATTTGAGAGACTCTGCTAACTATCACCTTACTAGGATATTCTGTTAAACCGCGACAAAAAAGTTTTCATGTTTTATATGTTAAATGGGTATACATCTTCTTTCTATAATCTAATTTAAATGAAGTCCAAAAATAAACCTGAAATAGCTATTTATATTTTCTGTTTATAGTTATATGACAACCAACTTGGATTCTGGAGAGTGATGTTGATGCAATTTTTTGTTAACCAAGGACATACATGTACCTTAGCAAATTCAGTTCTATTTGACCTAGCAGTTACAGAGGGTAAAACTATATTTATAGATGCATGTTTTGCCATTAAGCTAAGCTGGCTTTAACCAGCTGAGCTAAAACAAGTCAAATAAAATCACACACTAACATCACAGCCTGAAAAATAAAGCTCACCACTTTCCTTAAATAGTAATGTGTGCAGGGACATACAGGTATTGATAACAATGAGAATAAATACATACATGTATATTTGTGTTTATACCATTTGTATGAAGATTTTAAATGTAACATCTAAATAGATGCATTTAGTACTCCAAATAATGAAAAAAAATTACAATGGATGCTCAAAACTTTAAAAGTCTAAGTCTTGGAAAAATAATACAAGTGATACTTTACTTGCATTCACACTAAACTTTATCTGAAAAAGCCAACACAAATATAAATGGATAAAAATAAATCTTTGTAAAAACTTGCAGATTTATCATAAACTAGTCAGAATGCATAACTCAATAAGCTGTTTTTGATGTGACATATACATGTATGTTTAGCTAACAATAAAACATGTCCTGTCTAGTGATGACCTCTAATATATCAAGTATCTGTCTGACACAGATCTAACAAACATTTTCATGATTTTGATTTTAAACCATTATAGATTGTCATAGGAACATAAAAGTTTATTAAGTTTATGTGTTTAAATTTCTAGATTTGGTTATATCAGACTGCAATACAAAATTAACATAAACTTACACAATCATTTTTCAGGATATACTCCAATAAACTCAACAACCATGGCAACGCTAAACTTAGGGGCATGGCTTATATCTTATTCCATTTCATAGGCTAAAACTGCTTGTTGATGACAGTTCCTACGCAGGGAAAATTTAATTTCTATTGTTACAAAATCAAGAAAAATGAAACAAAATATTGGTTTATAACCTGAAAAAACAGTGTGCACACTTCACAATGCACATAGCATGTTATGAAAAAGTATGCATACTGTTTAACAGGTAATGACTCAATAAACTTGTTAAAAACACAAGTTATTTCTTTAATTCACCGGATACACTTGAATCACATTATGCATTTTAAAATATCAAACTCCTCTTAAAATATCTTTATTATGGCTCTTTTTCTTAAAATATTTTTAAAATTTGTAAATTCTGATACAGAAGAACTTTCAACCTAATGATATTTATTGATTAAATAAGAAAGACAATAAGACAGTAATCAAAAAATATTTTTGAATGATTTTTTTTAAATCAAATAATTTGCAAGCTCTTACTGATAAAAATTATTGCTTTAAACTATGGTAAAATCAGTTATTACGGCCATCTCTAAATGAAGACCACATGTCTAATAAGACGAGATCACCTGCCTAATAAGACAAGACCACATGTCTTATAAGACGAGACCACTTGCCTAATAAGACAAGACCACATGTCTAACAAGACAAGACATGTCTAAAAAGACAAGACTACCTGTCTAATAAGATAAGACCCCTGTCTAATAAGACAAAACCACCTGTCTAATAAGACAAGATCACCTGTCTAATGAACCTAATAAGTTCAGAACACCTGCCTAAGAAGCCTGTCTAGTGTTATAAGGTCCCTTTGCTCAAGTTTTTAAAACAGAATCTCTATATTAAAATCACTTGTTGTCTATGAAGTCTTTATTTATAAGTTGGACTGATTAACTATTTTTTTTACTTAAAAATAAAAATATTTTCACATACAGTATTACTAAAGTTTCAATCTCTGAAGACCAAGAATCCACAAAATTCAGTTACATCTATTGAACAATACTAAGGCAGACTCAGTACCATGTTTTTAAAACAAAAAAGCTTGCTATACAATGCTGAATGAGCCTCTTATTTACACACGATGTAGATTAACCATTAAAACTTAAAGTTGACCTTTGTACAGCCTACAGCTGATTTGTCTGGTTTAATTTCTGTTGAAAGTCCTAAAACCAGGATGTCAGATTGGTGATTTTTCAGATTTTATTTTGAGTACTTGTTGGACATGTCCAGCAAATATGATGGTTTCCAAACCCCTGTTGAAGAAATATAATAATTATAGGTACATGTATATATTACATGTTTGTATAGAGCAAAACTAATACTTTCTGTTATGTAGACATAACTGTATGACTAGCTAGTAACATAATGTATAGACAATGTACATGTGTATGATTTTTAGATACTTCTGTAGGAATTACCATAACCTTGACACAGAGTAACAACAGTAAACTAAGGTATTCACTGAATAAAATATAAAAAAACAAACAACTACAAGTGATCCACTGACAAAAAAAAGTCATCCACTGACAAGAAGAAGTCATCTACTACAACAAGAAGCCATCCACTTACAACAAGAATTGGAGGATCATCTATAAACTTTGACATTTGAGCTGAAGTTAACATCTATAAACTTTGACCTGAAGTTAACATCTATAAACTTTGACCTTTGACCTTAAGTTAACATACTGATACTGATTGTTAACACTATAACACACCCTTTACCAAGACCAATAGAAGAGGACATGATCTTAACCTTTGAGGTAACAGTACTTTTCATTGGATTCATTCTTGTATCACAAACTCTATTGTGTTTACAACTCTGTTGTATTAGAATGAAAAAAATGTCTTTTTATTATTATTTTTTTTTTAAATTCAAAGTTCAATTCCTTTTCAATCATATGTTTCCCTGAAACCATAAAATTGAGGTTCTCCTATACCAACAATCATGCAATATTACAAAGTAAAATCAAAATTCATACATGGAATCTTTTTTAAGCAGACTATAGCACTATACATGAATGATACAATTATCTCATTCATAAAGCAATATGGTTCATGAACAACAAACCAATTTAAAGTTAGTTGTGACAGTACCAAAAAAAACTGCAGAAAATACAGGTACATGTAGGTACACATGTATATAATAATCACAAGTAATGTGGGTCAAATTTTATTTAAATATAAAAGCTTACATGAAGTTTTATTATTTAGACTTTTTATTAAACTGAAGTCAAGGACTGGTTTTATATTATACAACAGATGACCCACCTTTATATCTAAATGACCTTTGACCTTTTTATGCATGGACTTTATTCAAATAAAACCAAGTGATACAACAAAATCTTATGTGATACCTGAATTTAGTTTTGTTACTTTTGAATAATGAATTGCCAAAAATTTTTTTTAAAAATCCTACAATATTTCTTGTTAAGATCCACTTTCACAGTTTTTTTTAACAAAAGTATGATGAAACTTCAATAAGCTTGTAATACTGAATTTTTTGCACTTATTACTTGCAACTATCACAACTTATGTTTTTTGGCATATCTCTGCCTGTATTAACACATGCACTTAACAATTCATTCATCAATGAGGGCTTATTTTCTTTGATCTGCTTCTGGATCTTCATCGTCAGCATCATCTAAATGATCATCATCCTCTTCATCATCATTATTTAAGATATCCTCAGTATCTGATGGTGCTGGTGTTGATGACCTTGATGCTGAAGGTGACGAGGGCTCTGATGCTGGTTTAGGATACATAAACTTCTTTCCCTTAAAGAGTAAATTGAAGTAATAATAATTAATTCATGTCATTTAACATTATCTAGTCATATACATAAAACAAGAAATGTCAGAACATATTTAAACACTAAAACACTAAAAAAAAAACCTTCATTTACAAATGTAAATATCTATTAAACAAGAAGTCAACAGATTTAAATGTCTTAGTTAGTTTAAATGTCCTGGTTAGTTTTAGATCAAGGAGAAATAGATTACTTTAACATAAACTTTCACATTTTGACATGCCACCATGACAAAAAATACATGATAATTGCATAATTTTTTAAGATTTCTTGACAAAATAACAGAAATCCTTCAGTAAGTGATGCCATAATGATGTCACACACACACACACACACACATACGTACCAACACCCTCAACTGAGGACATAGAGCAAAATACCTCCAATTGGAGACAACGGTTTCCAGTAGAGATGTTTTCATCAAAAATTAAGAAACGCTTCTCTAACCTCTTATGTATATATTTTCAACTTTTTGCATCATTCGAACTACTTTTAGCTATAGGATATTTTACCTTTCAATGGGGACAGTGTAAGCAACTGAGGACATTCATACATGACCAACTGAAGACACGTTACACTTTCAATTAAGGACATTTTACACACAACATACTGGGGACATGTCCTCAGTAAGCGCAAACTAACATCTATACTCAATCAACTGAAGACGGGATGCACTTTTACACTTTCAATTAACGACATTTTACACACACAACTTTGTGACATGCAAACTAAAAAACCATGTTCATATCCGCCTTCATTTTAACAATTTTGAATACTAATTAGAACGAAAGGTACGAGTTGCATGAAAATATTGATATAATAGTATTAATGGGGTTTGATGGGGGGGGGGGGGGTGTTAGGATGTTCACCATAGACACAAAAAGAGATGTAGATTAATTCAGTTTATCATCATATTTACCTATCTTAAATCTCAGTCAAGAATATCAAATTTCAGCTATAGATGAAGGTGAAAGATTTTGACCTGTGCTATGTGTCAAGCGCTAAAGACGGTGCATTGATGGATCGTTTTCGGGCCATGTCTACTATTGCAAATGACCTGAGTTTAATGGTCTAAAAATGTTCATTACTTTGCGAACAAAGTCACTTCCAATTTCCAAGTCCTCCGATGCAATTAATAATTTCATTTTAAGGGAAAAAAATAACGTTTATATTAAACAATTATTCTAAATAAATTTTACTATATATATTTTTTTTTGCAGATAACATTCAACTATTTTTAAATTCTCAAAAACTAAGCTATACTGCCTCATGCAAAATATTTCTTTAGCTTAATTTGGTAAAATATATTTTGGTCCTTTAGGTAGATTTTCAGCATCATGAAAATATTTTTTTTTCATAATTTTGGTCCAAGCACATGAGGAATTGTATTCCGAAACGGCCGTCTAGTGCTGTAAAAGTAAAATTGGTGTAATATGTATTATAAAACAATGGCATTGTGCATGCAATATGTCTTTCAGACTAGGCCTGGGATCTGACCCATCCCCTTCCATTACGGAAAAAAGCAATCTAACAACTGAGCTAGCTGGTTGAGCTAAAAGCTCGTCACATACATTCAATATCAAGAGTACCAAATTTGAACAAATTGATTACACTTTTCTGTTTTTATTTATGTATTTTCCCGCGTTTTATCAAATAGCGGGAAAATAATGTATACACGGTGTGTGTTAG
>JARBDR010000560.1:0-133384 GCA_029721355.1 Tegillarca granosa
AGATCGTTTTAGAGACTACCTATATTATTGCAAAGAGTTTAAAGTTTACAGTGACAATAACCCTTTACAGTACTTATTCACTACACGAAAAATTGGATGCAACAAGACTCCGATGGGTGGCTGAACTTTCTGACTTTAATTTCAAGGTATTTTACAAACCAGGTCGTAATAAACAATGATGCTGATGGTCTCAGTAGGATGCCACTAGATATTGATGAAATAGTCAAGGAGGCAACCGAACAGGTTTCACCAGATATGATGACTGCACATGTAAATGCTTTGAACCTTCAATCTACAAACTTTATGTCTCAAATAGCCGATTTTTCTACATCCATAAAACCACCGGAGCCAAAAAGTGTGGATAAAACAGTTTCTCTGTCTATTCCAACACGTGGAAATTTGGATGCTCAAGGAACAAAGAAGTTTGAGAGTTCAAATCATACAGAGAATACACAACTAAAAGAAGTTGATACAAGAGCTGATGTAAGTCTAGAGAACAGAAGTTTTGTTCAGTCCATACCAGTTAAAGAGTTAATCAAGGCACAGATTGATGATGAATGTATTGGTGTAGTATATCAAGCTGTTCGAGATAATAAGAAGCCAAAGTTAGATCGAGGTGGCGAATATTCTAGGAACACACATCTTCTACTAAATGAATGGACTAAATTGCAAATTGACAAGGATGGATTGTTGCGTCGAGTATGCAATTTACCTGACAATAAGAGACGTTATCAATTGATTTTACCTGCAAAATACCATGAGTTAGTGTACAAAGAATTACATGTGGAAATGGGACACCTTGGAAGTGAACGTGTAATAAATCTTGTGAGAGAACGTTTTTATTGGCCCAAGATGGCTCAACAAATTGAACATTTTGTAACACATAAATGTACATGTATAAAAGATAAACGACCAGTGAGAAAAGCTGAGGCTCCTTTGCAACCCATTTCATCGTCATTCCCGTTTGAATTGGTATCAATAGACTTCCTACATTTGGAGAGATGCAAGGGTGGTTATGAGTATATATTGGTTGTTGTGGATCATTTCACGCGCTTCGCACAAGCTTATCCAACACGCAACAAGTCTGGACGAACTGCTGCTGACAAAATTTTCAATGATTACATCTTGAAATTTGGTTTCCCATATCGGTTACACCATGACCAAGGGAGAGAATTTGAAAATCAACTTTTTCACCGTCTACAGGAATTGTGTAAAATTAGCCGGTCTCGCACGACTCCCTATCACCCCCAAGGGAACGGGCAAGTTGAGAGATATAATCGTACTTTGTTGGGTATGTTACGAACACTACCAAAGGAGTATAAAGCTGATTGGAAAGCACACCTATCAAAAGTTGTCCATGCATATAATTGTACAAAACATGATTCTACAGGTTATAGTCCGTTTTACTTGATGTATGGTAGACAGCCGCGACTACCGATTGACCTAATTTTCAATGTTGCATCACAAGAAAAACAAGTAGACTATGACAATTATGTACAGAAGTGGTCAACGTGCATGCAGGAAGCTTATGAAATTGCATCAAAATATGCAATCAAGGCAGGACAACATGGAAAAACGCAACATGACAAGCACTTACGTAGTGCAATACTTTTACCAGGAGATCGGGTTCTTGTTCGCAATCTATCAGAACGGGGTGGACCTGGAAAATTACGTTCATACTGGGAAGATCAAATTTATGTGATTGTGAAATGTATGGCAGAAAATTCCCCAGTATATGAATTAAGACGGGAAGATGGAAAGGGAAACACTAGAAAAATACACCGGAATTTGTTACTACAGTGTAATGACTTGCCTTTGTCATTAAATGGCGAACCTGTGTGTAAGGGAAGCAAACAGAAGAAACAAACTGTTCAGCCACAAACTAGTAGTAACCAAAATGTTAACATTCAGCAAGTTTCATCTAGTGATTCTGAGGAACTTTATTTACCATCGGGTACTTTGAATCCGTTAGCTGAATCGTATGTTCCACAGTCATCTGCTGTTGACAACACCATTAGTGAAGAACAAGCTACTAATGACAGTGAAGCTACTATTAACTACGATTATGTTATCGAACCGCTTTCAGATGCAGAAGACATAAACAATGTGGGATCGGATGGTGGACATGATGCAAGCGGGGAATCAGACTCCGATATCTTGCATTCATCAAGACCTAAGAGGATTAGGAGAGTACCAAAACGTTTCACCTATGACACAATTGGAAAACCTTCAACATATGTTTGGTCCAAATGTGTTTATAGAAATCCAGTTTTTGTATAAAAGATAAATGTTGGACACTATTTTTCTTTGACTGTTATTTTGTTATAAATGTTGTTGTTTAACTAGTGTGGTTTAATAATGACAATGTAAGGATATAACTACTGGTGAGGAATTGAAATAATTACCAAATAATATCAAGTACAGTTTATGGGAGTAATATACAGAGGTGATTATGGTAGATAAAGGTTAAGTTTAAACTGATGTACTTTATAGGTAAATGTATAATGGTATAATTGCCATGTTATAGCAGACTGGCCAATCTCTATATAGTTGAATATTGAATATTCTGACATTTTATCTATTTGGTTGACATAGAGTATAAGTGTGTAACATGTATATTACTTGTAGAAAAAATGGTGAGGACACCATTTATTTTGGAGGGGAGAGTGTTACCGTTGGCAAAAATAGGCACCCCCTTAATTTTTTTAATGTACGGTCAAGGGGAAGTAACTCGTTACTGTGATGTGACGCTCTTTATTCAGGGAGGCTGGAAAATCATTATGATTAGTGCCATGCTTCCAGAATAAAGCGCCAACACTTAATACTGCTCTCATCTTATTATTATTCAGGTAATTATTCCCACCCAAATCGATATTAATGTTTTGTATATGATTGTTAAGGTCAATGGCAAGTTTCGAAAACGTCCAATGACTGTGGTATTGCATATAAACAGACCATAGTTAGATTTTCAAGCAACCACGCAGTTGACCGCAGATGACCATGATGGCGGGAACATGATTACATTATCTTTGTCATATTTTTATTGCAATGCCCTAGTTTTTGTCGCTCATCTTGCAATAGAAAGACATAATTAACTGCATAAAGGTTGTCAGTTCGTGTTTATGTACAATAATATTGCATATGAATTATATTCTGTATTTTGCACAGAAATCAATGGCGTCATCAATTATGTACACACAAGTTGAAGTCTCACGGTTTCAAATTCAAGCATATTGCTTAGAGATGTGTTGCTTATGATACTTATGATTTTTGTTTGGTTGTAAATATATGTTTATCAACACTGCCAACAACTCCTTGTAGGATTTCATGTTTTTCATATTAGTAACTTGTTATTTTGTTAATGGCTTTGTATGACAAGTCATGAGTAGTTGATACAATGTACTTTGAGTTATAAATGTAATGAGAATGTATTTGTTTTCATCGTAATGGTATTACGGGTTATTATACAGATCATTGTGTATGAAATTGTATTTTACTGTCATGTTACAATAGTATAGCTGTCATTCAGTAAAATGAGATATTAGAAGGGAAGTTAATACAAACTAGAGACATATTGAAAGGAACTCAATGCCCCTTTCCAGATGACAGTTTAGCATTATTAAATTAGTCATGTGTGAAGTACTTACTAATTGTGCACATGAATTGTGTTATTTCTATTGTTTATTTTATTTGTTTATTTTTTCATAATTGTGGTTAAGGTTTTATTATAATCACTACACATACCGAGATCATGTTCAACTCGCTGGTTTGTGTGGCACTATTCACCAAGTACTTATTGGGTTCGAACCTCAGTTGAGATTATTCATCACTTTGGTACTAAATTAATTGGTAAAGGTTAAATTTATTTTAACCGTTGTTCAATTCAGTACATTACATTCTTAATTGTTACCATGTCCATGCTGATAAAGCCAGTCTTTTATCTTGCTTGATACTATTTGTCAGTTATAGTCAGTACAACTTACTTATATTAAATTAAGGCATATACCTGTTAATGCTATTCTTTAATATTTTAACTTTACTTATACCAGTCCTAGCACTACAGGTGAATTGCTATGTATTTCACTACCTTTTGTTGTTTATTGACCTTATTCTGCTGGTATTCCTTTATTAAGTTTATGGCATGTTAGTGTATGCCATCTTAGAATTATCTCCCTTATGTTAATGATCTGCCAGTTGGAGTTATCTCCCTTATGTTTATGATCTGCCAGTTGGAGTTATCTCCCTTATGTTATTGATCTGATGGAGGTGGAGGTTATTTCACCTTGTGGTATCAATATTGTGTATATGTGTAAAGCAAACAAAGTGTTATTTTCATATTGAGCTTTGATGTTTATTACCATTTTTGCTGGTTGTTCTGAGGTACAATTTTATATGTATTTTAATGTTTGTATTAACAAAAATGTATTATTATGATTAGTGCCATGCTTCCAGAATAAAGCGCCAACACTTAATACTGCTCTCATCTTATTATTATTCAGGTGTTCCTGATCGAGACCACTTGTGCCATTGGGTGTTCCCCGTTTCCACCTAACAGAGGTTACATATATTCACGCGTGAAAGAAGTAACGCCTCGATCTGAGATCCAACCGAAGACCATATATTCACGAATTCGAAAACATGAAATCTCGCTTTGTCTGAAATCTCGTTTAAGTCTCGTGGGGGGGGGGGGCAAAGCGAAGTTTATATATTACGATTGCGATTTTGTTTATCTAGTGTACTGCGATATCGTTAGTTTTTCGTCAGTTTTAATGAAATTTATAGTAATATCCTTTTTAAAAAATTGTTAAATATGACTGAAATTAATAATAAAAAATCATTTAAATGAAAAATTAATTTATATTTAAAAAAGACATGTCGGTCCGCAAGCGTTCAAAATTAGTTAAAACTTTTTCAGTCGTATAAATGGCACTAGAGATGTGAAGGAAACTAAATTTAGTAAATAATTTAAATGATTTTATAAAAATATTGCCAGATAAGGAAATTTGAATTTAACAAAAGTAATTTTATTCCGCCAACCAGCCGGTTTTTCGATTAATTATTTCAAATTAATCTCAATTTATTTAAATTACATAATATAATTAACATTCGTTCTTCCCACACATTTTGTCAACATCTCAAAATATTTACAAACAGCATTTACTAGTTTATCGCTGTATGGATACCTGTCAATCAATTTAGCAAATTGAAAGGTAAGATCCTGATGATTACAGGTGATGGAATGTGCCTAATAAACAGGATGTCCACCGACTTAGATTATTGATAATCTTTTAATTAGTCGCATCAGAGACATATATATCAATTGTGTAATGAAAATCTCTGGTCGCATGTTAGATTATTATGTAAATACATTCAATATAAAGAAAATATCAAAATTAAACTTTCTCATGAGAATTTTTTTCGACGAGTTGTTGCATAGATTTTGAAGATATCGTTAATTTACCTATCAAAATGTTCTAATCAAAGCGATTTCTACTATGAGCACTTTTTATAATTATAATTATTATTTTTGTGTGTGAAAGACCTTAGGTTTGCAGACTTGCATCTTAACCACGTGGCCACTGCAGCCTCTAAATTTCATATTCTAAAACAAACTATCTTAATTTGTAAGACACTGTTCTTTTGGGTATCGGGTGCAAAAAGACAGTCCGAAAAATAAAAAAAAATCTTAACAAACAGTCAAATTTTCTAGAAAGATGAATAAAGAATATATCAAGCTTATAGCTACACTGTATACATTTGCAATTAAATCCATATTTTTCTAAATTTGTTTGAGATACATTCGAAATTTTGAAGGAAAACAATAGATGTTTCAGAAATAAAATTTGCAATATGATGTTTATAAATTATCCTTTCCGTGGGAAATTATTTTATAAATTATCCTTTCAGTGGAAAACTTTAAAATATGATCATACATGAATTAAGTATGAAGATTGTCAATCTTTATTAATACAAATTGAAATGCCTATTTGATGTGAACAGCCTGGAACACTACAATTTCGGTAGGTATGAAGAGTAAACGGGAGTAAACGAGAGAAATAAAAGAAAAGTTGATTAACATATTTTGCCTACAGTAGGTTCAGTATACGCAGTTTAAAAAGGAACAAATTAAAAAAAAATATGACTCTAGGATGATTTTTAATGAGTTTACGGCGAAAATATGTATGCATATGTACGATACTGTTCACCAATACATGTTAGACAGGAGTAAAAGGGAGAAAATATGGAGAAGTTAATTAACATATTTGCCTACGGTGGTAAATCCAGTATGAAAAAAAATAACAAAATAAAAAAAGAATTATGGCTCGATTCACTTAATTATAACTCTTCACTGATAAAGTTGGAAAGATTCGCAAAAATGTATTTTTAAGCTAAACGCTTATTTATCATTACTGTGATGTGTGGTATATTGAAATGCAAGAGAAATACATCGTGTATTAGATTACAACTAACAGAAAAATATATATATATTTTTTTTTTGAATTAGTAAATATAATATTCGATCAATACGATTCTTCTTAAAACCGGGATTTACATTTTATTTTTAATTGATCTTGATACATCTTCAAATGGTTAATTACACATCCAGTTTTAAATGTATTTGGTTTTCAATAAACATCGCTTTTATATTTTATATTTTATATTTTACGATTTTATATTCCACCACGGCAGAAATGTTCTTTGCGGTGGACCGCAATGGGAATTTAATTCCTTCTAGTCGGCAATTTCAAGTCTTTTTTTCCCGATTTTAGATGTAGATAATAAAAAGAATGTCCAGTTTTTTCAGCCGATCATTAACGTATATTTTTCCACGTGGAATGAAGAAGTTGTATTTAGATTTCAAACTCTACAAGATACACAACTGGTCACAAATAATAATAATAATAATAAATAATAATAATAATAATTAAAATAAAAATTAAATAATAATAATAATAATTAAAATAAAAATTAAATAATAATAATAATAATAAAAACCCCGACTCAAAGCCAACAAGTACATAGGCTAAATGAGAATGGATTTCGATTTGCCCCCCCAGCCTCGTTTTCAATCGTAAGAGTTACTTCCCCTGTCATGTTTTCGAATTGGTCAATAGATGCAGAGACATGTGAACTATGTATTATCTACATGTTACCCTGATGACCCCCGATTTTTCAGTAACTCTACCCTGTTAATAACACAAAAGATGAGTGAACTTGATAGTTACTTTTTAAGCGGTTAGCGTATACGCTAACCGCTTATTGGCATCGTGTCTTGCAGGAAGTGATAGGTCAAAGCGACGTCTAGCGGTAACCTTAGACCTTTGACCGAAGATTCCTACATGCTGTTTGGGGAGATATCTACTATGCCACGCCTACTCCCGTCGTGCCTTATGCCTTCAACTGGCAATATGGCGCGTAGTTTCATTCACAAAACGCATATGAATGAAGTGTTAACGTAACTTTATGTTTACTTAGTGTCTCAACGATGACCTAACAGACCCCAGTGACACAGTGTGCATGCTTCCCGTGTAATATGGATTATAACACAGCAGCATCCACTGTTTTCATTGAGAACTCCGACATAAATAAGTAAGTTGTTGTAATCTAACTTGAGGTTTAAAATTTCAAAAGTTATATAATCAGACAGGGAAGATACAAAATAGTTAAACGAAGAAAGAAGAATTTTGTGGTTGGCTTGTCGACATCAATCGCAGAAATGACACATCACTGGATTCTAAAACACGATCCGATGGCAGATCATTTCATCACCGATAGTATTAACTGATATACTGTACTGGAATATATTTGTATATTGTTTTCTGTTTTCCTGCATTCAACACTGCCAAAATTAATTGAAAACACCTATAATGACAGTACCGATTTTGAAAACTTCTGTGGAAATTACTAAGTATCTCTAGTTCTAAAATGCACGTTTTTATTCGCCCCATACGACTGGAGTTAGCAACTCTACTATTTATCTAAAAACTGCTGGCAGTTTCACTGTTCTACGTGTTTCCTATAATTGAGAGAAAGGGAGAGAGAGAGAGAGAGAGAGAGAGAGAGAGAGAGAGAGAGAGTATAGTAATGGTGTTTTACGCTCAGTCAAATTCTTTAGCTTATTTCGAAATGGTCAGTCAGTTCTGGGATGGTGGAGGAAACCGGAGTGCACAAAGAAAACCACCGACCTTTGTCAAGTGTACTGACAAACTTTCCACACTAGGATCTGTCTGAGGCACTGTGATCCATAAGTGTGTGCTTTAGAACACTTGGCCACTGGGGCCCCTAACCTGTAATTGATATTTGTTCTTTGTGTAAACTCTAATGTCAGTTAACCAGGAAAAGAATTTATTATAATTATTATTTTTATTATTGTTATTATTGGTATCATTATTATCATTCAGGTAAACCATCTTAACTGTATGACTGATCAAATCCAGACTGGGCTCATACTAGTAAAGTAAACAACTTAACAGCGAGAAAGTCACAGAAGAAATGAAAACGTCTAATAAAGACTTTGACAGGTATTAATAATTTGTAACAACTACTGGGATGTAGAGTACTCATCCCATCATTCTTATGTGGAATAAAGTTTGTATACATACCGTAGCTTATGGTAGAACAGCAATGAAACAGAACATTATTAGTTCTGGCCTTAATCTAGGACAGTCACAGGTCATATTTTGAATTGCCTTTCTATGCATAGTAAACAGGTTTTATGAAATAAAAAGGTCATGACATACACTAATGATTTACATGGAAAAAATGTGGAGTTAATAGACTTAGTCAATGTCACATCATTGCAAATTGCAAAATTTCTCAGTAAAGCTGGATAATCACAAATTATATTATAGAAAGCTTAAGTATACAATTTACATTGGACTGTGAGGTTGTAAATACATTTCATCAAGAAAATTAAAAACTTTTTCAGAAGTTTTATTTTTACAGACAGATGAACTGTGTGTAAAACATGTCTGATTATACTTTAGCTTGAGAAATCTCAATTTAAGTAAAAAATATTGCCACTTGCACAACTTTATAGCAGTAACACTAAGATTGACCACCTGGCAATTTGTTTTTGCTTCATCCAGTTATACCCAAAGGTCTTGAGATCCTTTTTCAAGTAAATGTGTATTTAAATTTTTAAAATTTGTTTTTGCTTCATCGAGTTATACTCAAAGGTCTCGAGATCCTTTTTCAAGTAAATGTGTATTTCAATATTTTAAATTTGTTTCTTTTTTCATTGAGTTATACTCAAAGGTCTCGAGATCCTTTTCAAGTAAATGTGTA
The DNA here is from genome assembly GCA_029721355.1 of Tegillarca granosa. NCBI lineage: Eukaryota > Metazoa > Mollusca > Bivalvia > Arcoida > Arcidae > Tegillarca > Tegillarca granosa. Next base: position 9,289 of record JARBDR010000560.1, read on the forward strand.
TTTCAATATTTTAAATTTGTGTTCTTTTTTCATTGAGTTATACTCAAAGGTCTCGAGATCCTTTTCAAATGTGATAGTCAGTATATTCTCAGGAATGTTAAGTATGATTTATTTTTTAACTCATTTTTAAAAAAAGTTGTTATTATTTAAAAAAGTTTTTGTTTGTTTTTTTTTTCTTTTTTCAGAAATAACAGACTGAAGGAGCAACAAGCAAATAAAGACAGACATCATGCGTCTAAGGCAGTTCAGGATTTATTTGAAAAATCACAGTAGATCTGAACATGATACCATAAACCAGAATGCATCCTTATTTGTAAAAATGGACACCTTTGAACCAGAAAAGATACAACACTTGAAAACACAATAACCATCTATTGACAAGAGTCAAATTGACATTGAAATGGATTGATAACTGAGAATGCCCATGATTATCAAAGCAAGGTTTTTTGAAAGTAAATTCTGCTAAAAGACAAATTGTGCTTTTTCTTATTACACAAGTGATATCTTTTCAGACATATTGTGGTCTGTTAAACTTTACTTTTAAATATTCTTTTATATCCAATGACCATATGCCCTTAATAAATATACATGTATTTCCTTTTGTAACAATATAAAGATTAAGATGATAAACCAAAAACATTAACATGAATTGGAACTTGTTTCTATTAGCAACATTTTTAGATCACCTGAGCACATACGGGTAGTGCTCAAATGAGCTATTGTGATGGGTCAATGTCTGTCGTGTTATCCTTTGTGTGTTGTGCATCAACTTTTGCTTGTTAACACTCCAGAGGCCACAAATTTAGTCCAATCTTTATCAAACTTGCTCAGAATGATCTTCTTGACTAGCGCTAGCTCAGTTTCATATATTGGCCATACTGGTTCAATAAAAAGGTCACTAGGTCAATTTATAGAAAAACCTTGTTAACACTTCTGAGGCCCAAATTTCAGCCTAATCTTCATCAACCTTGCTCAGGGTGATGCTCTTGACAAAAGCTAGCTTAAGTTTGTTTAAGGATCATGTTGGGTCAATAAGTAGGTCACTGAGAGAAATTATAGAAAAACCTTTTTAACACTCCTGGGCCCATAATTTTATCCCAATCATATCAGCTTTCTCAGAATGATCCTCTTGACAAAAGCTAGCTTAAGGATGTTAAGGGTCATGTTGGGTCAATAAGTAGGTCACTAGGTCAAATTATAGAAAAGTAGACCTTAAAAACTGAAGTCCAGTGTCATGACAGGCATGGCACCCTACAGAACCCTCCTTGCACATTGCCCTAACCACACTGCAAAGGTAAACATTTCTGTCACTTTATCTACAGTTGGTGAGGTCTCAATATAAGTAAATATTCTTGATTGGGACGTTAAACCTCATTAGATGAAATTGAATCACATGCTCACATATCAAAGTACATCTTACTGAGTAGGTTTGAATCCCACAGTGACAGAACCTAGGATGAGAAAGTTTTACAATTGCTTGTTGAAAGCCTTTGCCTATCTCCAGGCACTCCAGTTTATTCCATCAGCTTAGGACAGACTACCTTACTAATTATGTGAAAGAATCAGTATCTTGACGGGGTTTAAAACACCATTTGTCTCTCCACTCTACTCCAGTATACCCTGAATAGAACCAGAGTAGGCATATAATATCAGAAAACTAATGAATATTGGCTACTTATACAACAGACTGCATCATTATCACCTTTTCACAAACTAGGATGAATAATTATAGAGACAAACATGCAGCATTAGTTTTTCAAATTACTGATATCAACTTGTTTAGATTATCTTTCAGAATACATTGTATTTTATTTTAGTTTGATAACAAACAATGAAAGTCATGATTTTTATTACAAATGCAGGAACAACTAATTGTAACAATTTCACTATGGTGTTACATTGTATGAACTCATCTACAGATTTATTTCATATAAACATTTTTCCAAATTGTTCCTTTCTTGAGTGGCATGTTATGTAATTTGGCTCTATTCAGCAAGTTTTATGCCTTCACTGAAGAAATTGAGTTCATACAAATAATCTAATGCATTAAATGAGAGGTTTGTTGGTTTTATTGCTGTTTAATCTTACATTAGCAATTTTCCAGCCAGTCATGACAAGAGGAAGTTAATTAATTTCTTGGGATAAATTAAAGAACAAGTTTGAGTATGTGAGATTTGCAAGCATGTTTTATTGTTTGCCATACTCAGCGATTTTCACATGCTAGCTCAAAGAGTCAGTCTGCTTTATACAAGCACCCAACTCTTATTCACATGATGTCAGTGTGTCAACCATTGGTGCTTTCTCCTTAAGTTTAATTCTTATGATTGACCTTTTGTTTTTGTTTTTTGGAAAATTGCAATGCAGGCATTATTTTTGATGTATTGAGACATTTTTGTCTGATGGAAGCAAAATCCAAATGTCAAGGTCATGGCATTTTGATTACCTGAGCTTTAAAATGCTATATCATGACTAAGTTTAAAGATTTTGACATGGAAGATAACCTATTGATGTTTTTTATTTGGAAAATTGCAATGCAGGCATCACTTTTTGATGTATTGAGACATTTTTGTCTGATGGAAGCAAAATCCAAATGTCAAGGTCATGGCATTTTGATTACCTGAGCTTTAAAATGCTATATCATGACCAAGTTTAAAGATTTTGACATGGAAGATAACCTTTTGATGTTTTTTATTTGGAAAATTGCAATGCAGGCATCACTTTTTGATGTATTGAGACATTTTTGTCTGATGGAAGCAAAACCCAAATGTCAAGGTCATGGCATTTTGATTACCTGAGCTTTAAAATGCTATATCATGACTAAGTTTAAAGATTTTGACATGGAAGATAACCTTTTGATGTTTTTTATTTGGAAAATTGCAATGCAGGCATCACTTTTTGATGTATTGAGACATTTTTGTCTGATGGAAGCAAAATCCAAATGTCAAGGTCATGGCATTTTGGTTACCTGAGCTTTAAAATGCTATATCATGACTAAGTTTAAAGATTTTGACATGGAAGATAACCTTTTGATGTTTTTTATTTGGAAAATTGCAATGCAGGCATCACTTTTTGATGTATTGAGACATTTTTGTCTGATGGAAGCAAAATCCAAATGTCAAGGTCATGGCATTTTGATTACCTGAGCTTTAAAATGCTATATCATGACTAAGTTAAAAGATTTTGACATGGAAGATAACTTTTTGATGTTTTTGCAGTGTTCTCTGTAATTAAACCAGATCAAAGATCATGAGTGATAAGAAATAAGATGGTCTTCCTGTATTTAGGTGCTTAGTTTAGATATAAGACATTACTTCATAATTACTGAAAAAGATTTTTTGTTGAGAGATATTTTGTTACTTTCAATAAATATTCATTTTGTTTATTGCAGCTTACAAAATGTCTTAAAGTGGATTTTATTTTGTATCAAAACACTTTCACTGGTCATTTTCTTTCAGATGCATCTATTTGATCCCTTATTTTGAAATAAAACTGAGGAATGGGGTAATGGTGATTAACATACTACCACAATCACAGTTAACAGTCTAGTCAAATGGGTTCTGATCTAAAACTGAATACAACATCATACATTTTGTTACAAATGTAACGTACATATTTACAAAAAGCTAAGGGTCAACCAAAACCTCATCAAAAGGCTGTACATTTTTTTGAGAAATTGAATACCGGCAGGTACTTTTTTGAAAGTGAGATAATCAAAATTTATCTCAACTTTCAGAGCTACCAGGCTAACCGCTTTCCAGTACTTTCAGTACTTTGATTTAAAATTAAATTAGGTCGTACACACAGGGGTTGTCAAATTAAACTTTTTGATTCTAAACAGCGTGATTCCAGTTGAGGGATTTAAAAGTAGGTAACGTGTTAATGAATAAAATATCTTATATACATAGTCATCTGAAGGTTATTTTACAGGCTGATGTTGACTATTTACAATCTGTGTTTTGTACACTTCTCTCATGATTTCTATCTTGTCAACAGGTTATTATACGGTTGTGTTTAAAATCAGTCAAAACACTATTGGTCGTATAACTGGGGTCAACATTCAAACTGATACGAATGTTTTACATTGAGCTCTATAACAAGCACCTCTGTTGGAGATACCGAGTTACGCTCAAGTTTTATCAATAATGCAATTTCAACAATTATTGGTATACATGGTGATCAACAATTATAAAACACTCATTGCACCTACTCCAACTTTTGGTCGTTTAACCAGCGTTCAAACTGATACTCTTTTTACATTGAGTTATCCAACAAGTACCGATACCGAAATAAGCTCAAGTTTTATCAATTGTGTAATTCCAAAAATTACGGATGTACAATCTGCAAGTTCACAACGTCTCGATGTAACTTTTATGATTGCTTCTACTATCACACCTACTAACTTTAACACATCAAGTAATCTATTAAATATTTCAACAGATGCGTTTACTAACATGCCTATTAAGGTTAAATCATCAACTAATTTATCTCATTTTTCAGCACTAACTAGTACCACGAGCGCTTGGCGGCATTCTATTATCACCAGCTTAATTTCTGCCTTAGACCCCCGCACAGTCGCACCAGACACATCTACTATAGCACCAGTCATTTCGTGTAGTGACACTCATTTGACTATCACCATAGGTAGGTACCCTAATACCACGGGTAATATTACCAGTGCACCGTTTTGTTATTTACAGGGTAGAGTTGCTGAAAAATCGGGGGTCATCAGGGAAACATGTAGATAATACATAGTTCACAGGTAGCTCATTTGGGACAGCGTTAGGTCTAAGGGTCTTCGGTTCAATCTCAGATCAAGGCGTTACTTCTTTCACGCGTGCATATATCTCCCCTTCCCTTCGCCCGATCCCCCCCCCCTAAAAATATATATATATATATAAGATAATGTACACTTACAGTATCTATGGATGTTATTGTAATGTTTGATCACGTGAATGAAACTACAACACAAGGACTTGGTCCTAATTATACGTATTGCTTGGGCACCAAAGCGTGACAAGCCATAAAGGTTCTGCAGATGCAGACCGCCTGTCCCGCACAGGCCGCCACATAATATGCGCTACGCCAGTGATTAATTATTAATCACACAATTTTTGTTAGGCCTTCTTTTAAGAGGGCCGCAAATCAGTTCAAAAGTAGACACACACACACATAGAGAGAGAGAGAGAGAGAGAGAGAGAGAGAGAGAGAGAGAGAGAGAGAGAGAGAGAGAGAGAGAGCAGGGAGGGGGGGCGAGAAAGAAAGAGGGTAGAGAGAGAGCGAGAGAGAGAAGTCCACGTTGCGCCGAGTTTTACGACAGCTGTGGCCTTTGTCCAAGCTATTATGACGATCGCTTTTACGGCTGTTGTATGCGACACATTCTCATCAGAGAAGGGCATTGGTAAAAACCATGTCTGAGGACCAACAACACGCCCTGAGTGAAGTGATTTACAATGTCTTAAAGGAACGCTACCGCTCAGTCGCTATTACGTCAAGAAATTAACATCCTACAGTAAAGACACAGAAACCGTTTTTAATCGAGACGTTGGTAAAGAGGCGAAAATGGACCTTTTAGCAATGAAGGAAAAAATGCTTCCTGGGTTATTGAAACCAATTCTACATTTATTGAAATGAAATGGTCTCTAGCGTATAACGCTATAAGTTAGACACTTAAATGTAAAAGTTTGTATTTCTATGTAGCTCTGTAATTTCTTTTTCAGCGATGCGGGGTGAGGGGTGGGGGGTGGGGGGTTGGTTAGGGTGTTTGGAGAACGAACTATCCTGGAAAGGCGAAATATCAATGTCCTACACGGAGAGAAAATTAAGGTACATAGACATAGATCCTTGATCGGTACCTTCGTGAGGGTGACCTTCGTGAGGGTGGTAGACGGTTCTCACAGCTAAGGTCTCTAATGCACGGTGTACAAACACACAGATCACCGTGGGTTAAATGCACGGTGTACAAACACACAGATCACCGTGGGTTAAATGCACGGTGTACAAACACACAGATCACCGCGGGTTAAATGCACGGTGTACAAACACACAGATCACCGCGGGTTAAATGCACGGTGTACAAACACACAGATCACCGTGGGTTAAATGCACGGTGTACAAACACACAGATCACCGTGGGTTAAACACTCGATGTCATCTGTTAGGGTTTATATATGTAATTGTAGATAAATTTCTTTGTACAAACATATGCGTGTTTTGTCGATTTTAGGGTGTTTTACAGGTGTGAAAATGTCATTTTCAAATTTAAAACGGTTTTTACAAGTGAAAAATTGGATTTTTGTCTCTATATAAAGTCTATGAAAAAAGTGAAAATTTCGATTTAGGTAATGTAAAAACGTGATTTCATTGTGTGAAAGTGATTTCTTAGAAATGAAAAACATTGTTTTTGGGAGCATAGAAATGGATGTAAACCTGCATCGAAAGTCTATAGAAAAAATGTAAATTTTAATTTTTAGAGTGTAAAAACAAGGGATTGGATATATCGCTCTTATAATCGTACGAATAGGATGAAGATTAAACGTTGACTCTCTCTCTCTCTCTCTCATATGAGAGAGAGTCAACGTTTAATCTTCATCCTATTCGTATGATTATAAGAGCTATATATCCAATCCCCTTGTACTGGTCTTTGTGTGTAATAAATAAAGGATATCTACAGCGTTTGTATTTCATTATTGTTTTGTATCGAGTTGTGTTTTTTACATTGGCTATCATCAGCTACATTACATTTTATTATATATTGTAATATAGATGCAATCTGTTAAGGAAAACTACATAGAAAACCATCGACGTTCTGAAAACTTTTAAACCTTTGGATCTGCAACAACTTGGATTCGAACCAAGTAATTTGATGATCAGTGAGCTGGCGATCACTCGGACACAGGCGACGTCTTATATTCAGACTTTGCGGATATAAAGCACGTGATCTGGTTAGTCCTATAAAGTGTAGTGTGTAGTGCTCTTTAGCGCGTTTGGCTGTTCACTTGTTCATGTTTTAATTACAGGTTTATATTGACATTTACCATTCCAGTATACTGTATACTGTTGTATCTCTATTACCTGTTGTTCTGGCTATTACAAATTATAGTTGCCTATTTCAGTTGTTTCGGTTTTCTGTATTTTAATTTACTATTTCTAAATAAAAAAAACATCTTAAAATGGTAAATATTTTGTTTCAAATAACACAAACCGAGTAATTAGAATTATTAATTTCAACGTTGAATTTTTATTTAATCACTGGTGTAAATGTATAAAATAACTCTTTATAGCTATTTATAGCTGAAGACATGTATTTGTCAATTCCAATTTTAACCAAATAAAAGAAACAAAAACAATAAAATTAGACACGAAAAACACAAAATTATACAAAAATATTTAGTCAGATATTTATCTGAATTCATCTGATCATTACAATGGATGAAAAACAAAATATCAATGAAATCAACAAGAACCACTTAAAAATCTTTATCACGTGTCTATTTTTACCACGTGACTTGGTGATGACGTGAAGAAAATACATGTAAAAAGTCTGAAATACTACACGTAAAAAGTTGCAGAAGTTTGCAGCATTTTCATTGTAGAAATTCAAAATGGTTCATGAAACCACCAGTCATACATACTGTAACCTTGCGTGTTCATGAAATCACTAGTCATACATACTGTAACCTTGCGTGTTCATGAAACCACTAGTCATACATACTGTAACCTTGCATGCGTGTAATAAATCAATAAAATTAATTTATTTAAAGGCAGATTTTATAATAAAAGTAACAATGAATGTAAAATAACATAAAAAAGTATTAAGTGATTTTGAACAGGAAAAAATAAAAATATTGGATCGAAGGTTAAAAATTGTCTTCTGATAATTTTGAACCTTCAACAGCATGATTATTTGCCACTCACTAATATTTACAAAACCAAAATATTTTAATTTTAAATTATGTTATGTATTCGTTAAAGGTATGTATGGTTTACCGATGGAACCAAAGAGTACAGAGACGTTCCTTATAATTTACCCATACCGAAACTGATCACTGTAACCTGATTTCACCTTTGCTAAATCAACAAAGAATTATTATCAATAAATTTAAAAAATAAACAAAATATCAATGAATTCAAAGAACTACAAACAGACAGCAAAAACAATTAAAATAAAAATACAACAATAAAGCACAAAAATAATTGAGCATCAATAGATTGTAAAACACAGAGTACTAAAATTTATCTGGCTTGAGCCAAGCACTGTGGAATACAATACCGCAATATGATATCAACCAGAAAATTATTTATCACTTAAAATGTTTATCTTTTTGTATCAAATATAGCACAAATTATTTGCATAAAACTTCCGAAATAAGCAGATGATAACTATATAACCATGTTGATTACAACATACTTACCAAGTTTTAACATTTAAGATGATACATTTATGGAGTAACTTACAAGATGGTTGGTATATATGTTATATTTAAAGGGACTGTCAGACAATAATGGTAAAATTACAGCGCATGTAGTCTTCTTTTATATTTTCATAGACAACTCAAAGACAATCAAAGGTTGCCTCGTACAGCTGGTTTGTACCGAGATCTCTGGCTCTGACCAATAGTTCAGTCTCACCAAACACCATTGTCTCCTCAACCTGTATACAGTTACTAAGTCTGTTTGATGGTATAGGAACAGTTAAAACTCCAAGCTGACTACAACTCGGATCGTCAACAAATGATGGATCTGTGTCAGTCGATATGTATATGCTGCACTCTAGACTGTTCTCTTCCGGTTTCAATGCTTGGAATACCTGTGACATTTCATGTCCAGCGCGCACCTGTTGTCCACGTTCAACAAACTTAAAAAACACATCCTTGCATCTTGCCACGCCGTCTAGGATGACTTTCTTAGAGACGGGATGAAGATCTTCATTCCACATAGGCCAGCTCTGAATGCCATAGGTATAGCGTGCAACTCGTGCTGAAACAGTTTTAGGCATGTGACCAAACAATACAGCTCCTTTAAGAACCGCTAAACCGGCTTCTTCAGGAACAATAATTCTTTTCTTTGGAAATTTGTTTCTTATTGCTTTTTGTACTAGTTCACACTCAGCAAATCCACCGACCATCAAAACAGTTTCCACGTCTCGCAGACTTTTTTCACTTAAAATTTCGTCAATTAGATTTACAATGCCATCAACTGTTGGCTGAAATAGTTTCCTAAATGTGTCTGCTGGCATTTGCAATTTTTGTTTGCTAAACTTTACTTCTGAATATTTCGATTTCGCTAAACAATTTTCTACGGAATCCTCAGAACATCGTTTGACAACCTCAACTAAAGCAACCGGTAAAGTTATGGATACTTTTCCTGATTTTTCCGATGTTATCGATCGTTTTTTGGTCTCAAATTCCCTGAACAATCCTATATAATCCTCCATAGATTCTTGTCTTAATGTCTCGAGAACTGTTTGGTCTTTGGATTTACTAACAAATATATCTTCAACAAATTCTGAGAAAGCGTCATCAATACTTTTACCTCCCCAAGGCCCTCCACTAGCCGGCCACAGTTCTTTTAAGGAGTTGTCGTACTGACGTTCGTGTACTGTGATATCTGCTGTTCCACCTAAACAAATTTCAAGAGGTACCATAAAGTACTAAGCTCTTACACGTGCTGACAATATAAATCATTACATTAAACATGGTAAGAAATACACTATTACAGCGAGATGACCCCCCTACCATGACAACTGCCATTAGCAGAAGAAATACAAGATTAAAGCGAGACAGCGAGATTACCTGACAGTGATGCCATTAACAGCAGAAATGTCCCATTTTGCAATACTATACCGACAAGGGATGGGCAGATGTTTATTATGTGACGTGCAAAATTGGCCTATTGCTGATTACACCCACTTAGCTTTATCAAAATCCCATAAATGATTTAGGAGGAAATACAAAAGCTTACAAGACTTTTGTGCATGGACAGACGGGCCGACATGGCAACTAGACTTTATCATGACCAACAAGGTTAATGGGAATCCAATAACAGCGTAAAGAGGAGATGGAGATATAACTTTTTCGGATAGACAGACAGGCGGACGGACGGACAACAACTACACACCCTCCCAGTTTTACGGTAGAGGACTAATAACCGTATCAATGGGATTATGAAAACTCAAGATCGGAATAGTATCTTGTAAATAATAATTTATTCTTTTCACATGTATTGAAACTATTTTCAAAATTTTAAAGTTCAAAGTGTTATAATCAATGAATCTCATTAAAATGTCTGAATATTCTCTGTATATTCGCTTCGTCAAATGCATTTACTGGCAGCTAATCATTGTTTTACTTCCTACACGTCAGAAGCATAAAAATTAGCATATTTGTATCATATTTTGAGTACCAAACTAAGTAATTTGAATTGGGAGTTAATAGACAGTGCTTATAAATCAAACGGTAAAAAATTACTAAAAAAATAAGTTAGGGACCACCAGAAGCATTTTTACTATGCCCCTTCTTTAGTATGTTTAAGTTGTGAACCCCAAGATCTAAAACATATACTTATCCCTGCTTAAGTTCGTTCAAGTTGTCAATTACATTCCCACAAGATCTAAAACCATATTCTATGTCCCTGCTTTAGTTCGTTGAGTTGTGAAATACTTACCCCCAAGATCTAAAACCATATACTGTATCCCTGTTTTAGTTCGTTTATTTGTGAAATACTTACCCCCAAGATCTAAAACCATATACTGTGTCCCTGCTTTAGTTCGTTTCAGAGTAACTTGTCCACATTCTTGGGATTTCTCAATATTCAGATGTTGACAATAAATAGATGCCGCTTCTGGTTCTAAAGCTATAGATAACTGATTGGTCTTGATTCCAGCCTACAATGGAATTTTAAAAATACAATAAAGAATTTGATGTTTAATTATGATTACCACAATAACAGACCCCTCCCCCACTACAAATCGATGAAGCATTACAATGGGTAAGGTCAATCGAATGATCAAACGAACAAGTTTCAAAAAATACAATGTATACCTTTTAATTTCTACTACCAATCACATTGCTTTTTTATAGCCATGTGACCAGTTACTATGGAAACAATTCTGAAAAGTAAATCAACATCACTCTAAGATCGATTCATGATATTTCACAGAATCTGTATTAGGAATAGAAAACACCAGGATACGACCAAGAAGTAATGAGAGAGAGAGAGAGAGAGTTTCCCATAAAACGTTTTAAAGAATTATTAAAATAATTTAAGGTTTTCACTCTTAGGTAAAAAGTACGGCCTGATGCTTTACTTACATAAATGTAAAATTGTTTCTATTATGTCGAATTCAACAGCAAAAATAGTTTTACCTGACATGCTGCCTCTCTCATGAACTGCTTCGCGGAGTCATCCCATATTGCGGGTACTGTTATGACGTAATGAAGATCACTTTCGTGTATACCAATCACCTTTCCTTTGATGCTATCGAACAAATGATTCTTCAAATATCGTATTGATTCACTAAATACTTTCAAAGCGGAAACTTCTTTTCCCTTTTCATCTTTAATTTTAGTAGTACGTCTTAATTTCTACAAGAAATGCAAGAACCACAGTGAATAGTGACTTTGTCAATATTTCGTTTAGTAAACAGTTTGAACAAATGATCTTTTTTTTCATTGCCGGTAGACACATCAAATTTTACTTCCGGTACTACCGATGACTGGGCATAGGAACCATGTCCCGCAGGCAATTGTTTGTCTTTAAAGAAACGTTTGTTACCGACAAGAACCGTTTACAAACGCATCCTTTCTTGTAACTTGCAAATAATCCTAAAGGCTGTTTTCGTTTTATAAATTTTAACAGTATTACGGGAATAAACATAACTTGCCCAATTTCATTAAATCATTACGGTAAGACGATCACGTGATTGCTGACACCAAGCCCGGTGCGATTAGGAACTTCCAGAAGTAGAAAACAACGTGACTTACTCGCGTCTAATGCCTTCTGTATGTTCGATTGGGTAACTTCTTTTTCCAGAAGAATTCCTGTCTCTTCCAAAAATCGGGCAGAGATCAGAAGAGAAAAACCAGTCACGTGTTTATAAAATGGATGACTTGGTGGATACAGCTGCTTACTACGCAAAAAATACTGGCCTATTCAAAAGCAATAAAATATGCGCGTTGCCACTGGAGAAAGGTCCATAAAATCTTCTTAAAGCTATTTAAAACTTTATTTAAAGCAAAAACTCCATAAATGAAGTTGACATTTTTTACTTATTTTCCCTTTCCTTCTGAAGAGTTTATCTGGGTCATTCGACTGGAAAAGGTGGAATTCAATTCCGACACGTGATTTTTCTACTTCTCGAAGTGCCTAATCGCACCGGGCTCAAGATTCGGTATAGTATGTCGGAAGTAGCAGAGCTGACAGACAGATGTTTTGTTCCAATGTCTATTACCAAGTCTAAGTGTCAGAAGTGTTATAGGTAATAGTTACAATACTTGATTGTTTTGTGTTTTATTTATCTAGGATATTGTCAAACCTATAAAACTAGTTCACGTTTTTTGTTTAATTACCAGTCATTTAAGATACTAAAAGTGGAGATTGATACAGTATGGTTACTGAAAATATTTTTTGGAAATGAATACGCCGTTTTGCCTTAAGATAGAAATTTTTTTTGATATTTATGAAACTTCACATACGTGTCATATGCGAAATTTTTTATATAAAAAATATTATATATATTAAAAATTCAAAATTTCGCATATAACATTAGTGTACAATATATCAAAAGTTTACAAGACTTAAAAAACAGTGACCAGAAATGATCACATCAAAACAGAAACAAAACACTTAGATATTACGATCACTCAATACTCAATTACTTGAAAACTTTGAGACGTGTTTATATAGAAACTATAAATATAGATTAGCTAGTTGGATGTAAGATTGTTTAACGTTGCATCAGCAATCTTTCAGCTATTAATATCTAAAGCTTACTTTAAGAGGTCCGTGTATGCGAGTGTGTATTATTGATTTCCTTGTACTAGCGCCCACTCGGGACGCAATTTGTTAAGGTGCTTGTTTACCGAGTCAGTATGCCACAGACAAACATAACCAAGTCAGTAAAAGGTAAACAAGCATACTAACCACCTGTGACACCAGGTGTACCCATCGCATAATACAATCGGTAATTTGTCTTCCTAATGCCCAGCGTCAGACACGGAAGATGTATCTCAAATTTTAAAGTCTAATGTATAATCCGGTTGGGGTTCGAACATCCAACCTTCTGCTCTTGATGCGCACGCTTCACTACTTGGTTACTGAGGCTGACAGAATATAAGAGTTTTAATATATATTCCTTTTGGCAAAAAGTTAAGTTTAGCTTGTCAGCGGTTCAAACTTTAGGAGCAATATTTTAAACTGATAAAGTTAATTTTACTAACTAACGAAAGCTTACAGGATTTTTGTGTAAGACCATCTTAAATCTGTGAAAATAAAACAAACTGTCTAATTCTTCTTCATCTTCTTCCGCAAGCTCTGCGTATTTCGTCTCCGCTTCGAAGCCAAAGGAATTAAATGATTGGTCAGTATTTAGAAGTAAAGCTGTTGGTGTTTTATGTGACATCAGAGCTGCTGCTCCTGCGTTCCAAACATTGGCATTAATTTTTTGTGGTTCTTTCTGGAAATCATCATAAGACGAGAAGGCATATCCAGAGTATGTTGTACCGAAATCAATGGCTGCTACAAACAGTTTAGTTGCCCTTCCGCCTCCAGCGGCCGCCATTCTAGAATGTAAAATATATAAACATGTACAATATATGACATGTGCCAAGTAAAGAATTCTTAATTTGTCAACATCCAAAATTTTGCACATGACACATCAAATACAAAAATGAATGATACACTAAGTTGAACTACTCTACGCAATTACGGACCACCATTGGGATCGATATTACTGACATAACAGTATATAATACGTAGATGTACAGAAACCGTAAACATGTAATTTGTCTTAGTGATTTTATTGTGCTTAGTTTGATTCCTCTGATCAATTACTGTGGAGGCCTCGGGGACCAAGTGGCCGTAAGTGCCACACTTAAGGTTGACAGTGCCTCTCATCGCCTATAGGGTTGAATCCCGCTCAAGCATATCCTAGTGTGAGAAAGTCTGTCAGTTTGCTTACCAAATGTCGATGGTTTTTTTTTCAGGCACTCCGGTTTCTTTCACTGTCAAAGAACTTTTAACTTGACATAAGTGAAAATTATTGATAGGGTCGTGATACATTTTAAAAATATCAATTATTGTAATGTGTTGAATCAAATTTATTATTTCTAAACATAAACTTGGAAAACTTAAAACTAAATTTAGAATTGGACACAAAAAGGGCCTTAATAGACTTTGCAAAACTTTTAACAAATTAGTAATGGGGTACATTTAGGTTATTGTGAAAATAATCAAAAGGAGCAGAGATCACTGAGTAAAATGGAAGCAATTTAACATTTTTATATCTCACGTTGTCTTTCAATAATAAAGTGATTATACTCAATACAAACGGCTGCATTAAACAGTCACATGAACTAAGCGGGTTCGGTTTGTATTTGACATGAAAATCTTTTCTGCAATATCATACTCTACCAGTTACATATATTTGTATTACTGTTTGTGTTGTCGTTTGTTTGTATTGCTTCAACATTTGTAAAGGTATAAAATACAATATCCTAAAGTCGTTTATGATTGTTATTATTATTATTATTGTAGCGGTCTGGGTAGCTCAGTTGGTAGAGCACGCGCCTATAGTGCGGGAGTTCCCGGGTTCGATCACCGGTCCGACCCTGCATTTTCCTCCTTCCTGTTACATTATTATTATTATTACAGATGTAAAACTTGTAGGCTAAAAGATAAAAAAAATGAAAAGATGTAATTTATCGCTGATGCAACAAAGAATAATAATTATTATTTTTATTATTATTATAGCTTAATTAGCTTTTTATAATTCTGGGACATTTGCCAATTTCTAATGTAGACCGGTAATTCAGTTTACTGACCTCAAAAGTAAAACGTCTTTATAACATCGTCCAGGTAAGAAGTTTCCTCGGCCTTCTTATCTAAAGTTCTTACTTACTTACTTAAGTAGGGGGGGGGGGTGTTCTCGAACCAGGATGTAAATTAGACATGTCAATGCAGGTGTTCTAAGTTTCGCTTTGGATATTTTATCAGCTCACCTGTATATTTTGTATTATCGTTGTTTCTACTGCAATATATAATAATACTAAGACATGTCATGTAATTAATACACAATACCTCTACTGGTTAAGCGTGGTGTTTACATACATACATACTGGCAGACATAACTACACGGTCAAGGATCAATTAACTAAAGGGGAACTACTCATTACGCATGTCCAAATATTTCTGAGGTATTTAACCAAAGACTTGCTTTCTAAAATAAATAAACATGACGTGAAATGCTTAAAAATAATTTCTAACATAATGCTGATGATTTTTTTCTCGTTCATTCTGTGTTTAAATTTAAAATCAATTCTTTTTGGAAAAAATAGTCTGTATTCAGTAGCATTGGTTAACGAAAAACATTCTACAGTAGGGGAGACAACCCCTCTAGTCTTATTCACGCTGTCAACTATATAGTCAGTAAACAGCGAGTCAATATAACACCACACACACACACACACACACACACACACACACACACACACACACACACGCAATAAATAAAATATGAAGAAAACAAAGAAAAGAAATAAAATGAAATAAAATAAAATAAAATAAAATAAAATAAAATAAAATAAAATAAAATAAAATAAAATAAAAATAAATTAAAATAAAATAAATTAAAATAAAATACAATAAAATAAAATAAGAGAGAGAGAGAGAGAGAGAGAGAGAGAGAGAGAGAGAGAGAGAGAGAGAGAGAGAGAGAGAGAATGATTTAATCACACCAAAGTATGCAATTTAAGATAGTTCCTGACACCAGAGGCAAAAAAAAAATTTCCGAATTCAAATTTTCTGAATATTTGCATACAGATTTTTTATAATGTCCTTTGTTGAATAAAACAAAAATACGTACAATTGGGTTTTAATTTTTTTTCAGTAGAGTGTGTTAAACCTACCCCACTTTTCGACAAACTAATGCTCATTTCTAAATATCCATGATTGTTAATTTCATGTTTGTTTTTAATTAAAAAAAATGACCAGTTGTAATTAAAACAAATTTTATTTTCATGATTTAAATAAATATTTTAAGAAAATATGTGCCACGAAGTGATATACATAACATTCAAATAATAAAAGCATAAGTTATTATAGCAAAAGGTGCAAAAAATGTCTGCATTTCATAAATCCAAATTTAATAAAATCTGTGAAGTACGTTTCATTGAAAAACTACTCAAGGAAAGTTTGTTTCATATTCTTCAAAATAAAATTTAAAAAAATCAAATGTTTGGGTTCTTGTTTTCGAGATATGGGAAGAATTATCTCCCCACCTCTTAATTTTTAAATTTCTATTTAAAAAATTCTAATCATCCTTATGGCAGGTTAAAAGTATTTTTTTAGTACAAAAGTTTGTAAAAATTTACAAAGACAAATATTTGTATGTTCCAAAAACCATTTTTTAAAAATGTTGGAAGAATAAAAACCACATTTTAGTGTATTTTAATCCCTATTGAACGAATTATGATTTCCGAAATTTGTTTCAACCGTTTTCCGGTTTTGAAATTCTTATTATTTGACAAACATCGATCGGTTTTTCAATATTTATTGAACGATTTGTTATGAATGAAACTGATACTTTTCATAATTTGGACATTTTATGAGCTTATTCTGGTATGATTATACACTTTTCATCATAAACTGCCGTTATCCTTGTTCAAATTACACCGGAGAACCGTGTGTGCATCGAGTGTTGGTCGGTAGGATCAGAGGTAAACCATGCACAGCGGCTTTATCAACTTATGATTATTATTTTTAAAAAAATAAAAAAGTCGACCCTCTAGATACAGAAAAAGCGAAAAAGTAATAAACGATTTCGGACCCTGCCTCACTAAAATAATCCAGTTTGACAAAACAACGATTAATTACCTTATTTTACTATATGCCGATAATCCTATACACATTTTTTTTCTTTATATATATATATATATATATATATATATATATATATATATATATATATATATATATATATTAAGATATATTAAGGAGCTTGGTTTAGAAAGTTTATCGGAGAATTCTACTTATACCAAAACTAATTTTACCAAAAATGAAGTTCTTTCCAATCATTGGGGAGTCCTTGAGTCTTTTGGTATCAATTTAAAACAGGAAGAACTTGACCTGCCTTACTTGTATTGGATTCCAAAACTTCAGAAAAATCCATACAAGGAAATATAAATAGCAGGTTCCTCAGTAATTCTAACACAAATTTTGACATTCGTCAAAGATGGCCTTCAGACTTATTCAGATAAAGTCTATTCTACATCTGGCATCTACCAAATGTGGATTCTCAAAAATTCTAAAGAACTATTTGACCATTTTGTTTCTAATACTCTATCTTCGGTAAAAAGTATAAAAACTTTTGATTTTTCTACCCTTTACACCACTATCCCTCATTCTAAATTGAAAGAACGTCTAAAACAAATCATTCACTTTTCATTCTTTTACAAAAACGGTAAACCAAGATTTAAATATCTAGTGCTCAACAGGGATTCTGGTTATTTTGTAAAACACCATACAGACTGCAAACAAAAATATACTGAAGATACCATCAACAAAATGTTAGAGTTTTTGATAGACAACATATTTGTTGTGTTTGGCAATATTATCTTTCAACAAACAATCGGTATACCAATGGGCACAAACTGTGCACTTTTGCTTGCTGATTTGTTTCTATAATTCATATGAATCAGAATTTTTACAGAACCTTGTCAAATCTGGAGAAAAGACTGTCGCTAAATCATTCAACTACACATACAGATATATAGATGACGTTCTTTCTCTAAATAATCACAAATTTGGAGAATATGTGAATGTCATGTATCCAAGTGAGCTTGAAATAAAAGACACGACATATTCTCCATGTTCTGCTTCATATTTGGACTTATACCTCAATTATGACACCCATAAAAGGTTACATCTGAAGCTATATGACAAACGTGATGACTATAATTTTTCTATTGTCAACTTTCCGTTTCTTTGCAATATCCCTGCTTCTCCTGCGTATGGTGTATATGTTTCACAGTTAATACGGTACGGTAGAGCTTGTTCCCACTATGGGAACTTTCTGCAACGAAGCAAATTACTTATAATTAAATTGTTGACACAAGGATATTGCAAGCCTAGGCTAATCAGGGCCCTTAAAAAGTTTTATGGCCGTCATCAAATATTGTTGATAAGTATGTAGTCACTGTATCCCAACTTATACTGGATATATTTGACTTACCATAGTTCTTTGTTCCTTTCATTCTCAAAATTGGCTTGCACGTGACGGGTGTAGCTAGCTAGACAGGAGGTGCTTACCCTCCCGGAGCACCCGCCTCACTTCCTTGATGGAAGTTCGCGTGTATGACATATTTTGCCAGTTTGCAAAGTTTTTACTTTGTTTTTGGGATTGTGATATGGACAAGGACTGGTATGTTTGTTTTATTATAACGATGCATAAAACAATAAGATTATTCTCCAAGAATTTGTGAAATGTTCGAATGATTTTGATTTTATTTTATAAACGGACGCCATGACAGGACACCTAAAGCGTCAATGGCAATCTTACACTCAAAACTATCGTACAGATCAGTTAAGTTCCGAAATGTTTCTTTTTAATTCCGGTTTAGGGTCCGAAATCGTTAAAATTCCCTTTTCGCTTTTTCTGTATCTAGAGGGTCGACTTTTTGATTTTTTTTTAAAATTAATTATCATAAGTTGATACAAGTCCCTGTGAACCATGTCTATTACTTCCCTTGGTGTCGCTTTGCTACCGGGTCGTTAGAATAGTGGTTGAGTGTCCTCTTCGACAGCGTGAAGTCGTGTGTTCGCCAGGCGCTCGGCATCATGAACACAATAACGACCGCTTCACCTCATTCCAGAGCACTGTTACATGGGGAATGAATGCTCGTGGTATACTGACTAGGTCATCCAGCACGTTAATAACAAGATTTTAAAAGCGGATATAGAGGTTCAAATAATATAGATATATAGTGATTTGGATGAGAAATAATGACCTTAATAGTAATAAGGCCATTATTTCTCATCCCAATCACTATATAACTATGTTATAAATAGGCACTTATGTACAGGTGGGCTTTAAGGCAGGTGGGCTTTAAGGCAGGTTCGACTGTATATATATATATATATATATATATATATATATATATATATATATATATACTCTTTCTACACAGGTAGGTGTTCAATTATTACACTTTCAGGAATAGTGCAGTGTATATTGAAGTAATGCACTATATAATTTACTCTTTTGGCTTTTCCAGGAGAATGATGAATATCATTTTATGGGGAGGGGAACATGGGCATAAGACACTCAAAATAACCAATGGTTAATGAAATTTTTGAACTTACAATTTACAACAGACTTTCTATTAACCTTCAAGAGCATGTGGTTTTCAACTTGATTCTGGAATTCCTCAACCAAATTCAACACTTTATGTTTCTATGAGGTAAAAACTTGTGCACCATGTAATCATATGACATGACATATATTTAGATTACTTCAAGTCCCAGTTAACTTCCTTAAATGTCACCAAAATAGGAGGGGCACATTACTGACATGTGCGAAACAACTCGGTAAAATTTTATTCAATTTAGAAAATGTTTAAAAGAGTTACAGATTACACAAACTATGCATAGTTCACATATTTTCGTTTGAAAAATGGCAAAAATCCACAAGCATTAATTTCAAGAAAAACTTTCTCAAATGTCGCCAGAATAGGTGGTGCACATCACTGATATGTGTCAAACAACTGGGTAAAATTTTATTCAATTTGGAAAATGTTTAACTGAAGAGTTACAGATTACACAAACTATGTACCATGTATGGTCGGAAGGATGGATGTACGGACGTACGGGCGGACGTTCCTTTCACTACATCCCACGCTCTGCCGAGGCGACTGAGGGGATAAAAAAGTACAAGGCAGACCATAAAACGCATTTGCAAATTGTATCATGCATACATTGGCGAACGTCAATTAATACACACTAGCTAAAAAATTAAGCGGATGTTTCTTCATTCAAGGCAATTCATTATAGAAAATCCCGACTGCCACAGATTCTAGGAACCGGATATTGATGTATCTTTGAAACCGGACATTGAGTTTTTACAGATAAAATATCCAATCCAAATGAAACAGGAACTTGGTTAACGCAATAAAACACTAGTGATGAGAGATTTCACAATTCTTCAATAACGATCAAGGCAAGTGTGTATATTAAACTTCTGAAAAAAAGTGGGCAGAGGTAAGTGTAATATATCTTTATGTCTCATTCAAGGAACTTTCACTCATATCGAGGCGGCAACACGCCCGTGTGTGTATGTGTGTGTGTGTGCTACCATAAAGTAAACGAGACATGCAGTCTCCACTTTTATTATATAACATTGTTTTACAAAACAATGTATCAACATTCCCATATATATATATATATATATATATATATATATATATATATATATATATATATATATATATATATATATATATATATATATATATACACATATATATATATATATGCTATTAAAAGTATATATGAAACAAAAAGGTTCTTCAAAATGGACCAGTGATAATGAAATGATAGAATAATTAGATTCTTAAAGTAAAAAAATTAACATCAAATTTAACAGGTGCCTGCTTAGAAACAACCCATTTGACTTACAACATGAAATAACAGTGTGTTAAAGAAACAGTCAAATAGGATGCACTAGTATCGTCAAAAAATGTACCCCTGGTTAGTCCCGGACTTTGTACGGTCACTTATAAAAATATACATACAGTATAATATGTGTATAAAGACCAAACAGCAAAAGTGGAATTAATAGACAGGTGGACTTTATAAAAAGGATCACTTCTTTGTATAAGTAAACATTCATCATTGATATTCAAAAGATTGAAAAATATAAATACCTTTATATATACTAGTATATAATGTATATATATATAAGTTATTTGATTGTTGACATGAGATTGATAAATAAATATATTTTTCTTAAATTTTTTTTTACTTATTATCGGTCAAAACTGCACTCTTTACAACAATTACAACAGTAGCTAGGTGATAAGCCTTAACTACATTGCATGAATCAGAGAAACATTTTCTGTTGGATTGCACTATTAACTCTTCCATACGAAATAGCTTTTTATCAGAATGTGAAAAATATATAGTAAAATTTAAAAATCTAGATAAATCACAAAATTTAATATCTATTTTTAAAACTTCTTCCTCCATTCTTTTGCAAAAATTAGGCTCCTTTGTTAAAAAGTCATTAGAACTGAGGAAAGTGGGTTTAACTACAGCATAAGAATAATGTATCATCAGTTTAGTATTATAATTTTTAATGTAAGATTTTATTTTACTTTAGAAGATTGTTAATTGATATATTGTAACAAACCAATAAAGTTATTATTATTATTACTATTATCAAAGACTTATATGTGTTTCTGTATATAAAACATTGGGAAATCTGATTGTGATGAGTAGTTACAATGACTCACTGTCCATACAATGGACCTTGGTCATTTCTTATTATGTAATTTTGTCATGTCATCTCGCGCGATGTTGTAACTGGCCAGTCAGATAATATTTTGAGTAGGACATGATCCATACGTTTATTTATATTAATAACTTGTAGTTAAGACTTTAAATAAATACATATACGGTATAAAAGAAAAAACGTGTCTTTATACAGTGTTAACAAATCATCGATAGTCATGACTCATGACGGTTTTTTTTTAGAAATAAATTCGTTATAAATGAACTGTAAAATTTAACTTTAAAAATTTATTTTTCATCACGTGCACATGCAGTCCGGATCTCTCATTCTGACCACAAAACGTACAATTAAAAATGTAAGTAAGATTATATTCAATAATTATTAACTCTTCTGACATTAATTTTACTGGTTGAAATCTGTCATATAATTATCCGTTCTAAAAATAGCTAAGCATCAAAAATGAAAAAAAAAAAGATTACATGCAATTAGCAATATCCAATGGCACAAGGAAACAACACTGAATCTAATGGTAAAGCTTCCAGCGATGTAGATATCCGGTCACCGAATCTAATGACATAGTCAAGTGATGTCGATGTCCCGTCACCGAATCTAATGACATAGTCAAGTGATGTTGATGTCCCGTCACTTGATCTAATGGTAAAGCTTCCAGCGATGTAGATGTCCCGTCACCGAATCTAATGACATAGTCAAGTGATGTCGATATCCCGTCACTGAATCTAATGGTAAAGCTTCCAGCGATGTAGATGTCCCGTCACCGAATCTAATGACATATTCAAGTGATGTCGATATCCCGTCACTTGATCTAATGGTAAAATATACACCTTTGTAGGAGCAGTTGAGATACAAATAAATAAATCGCAAAACTCATTACCTGAATTTTAGAAGAATGAGATAACATTATCATACCGACATTAAAATGTTTGCTACTTTATGCAACTCACGGTGAGTTTTATGTTACATCTGCTGAAGTAGTACTTTATCACCA
This sequence comes from Tegillarca granosa, assembly GCA_029721355.1. Taxonomy (NCBI): domain Eukaryota; kingdom Metazoa; phylum Mollusca; class Bivalvia; order Arcoida; family Arcidae; genus Tegillarca; species Tegillarca granosa. Next base: position 32,016 of record JARBDR010000560.1, read on the forward strand.
ATCAAATGATATCCAACTTTGTATTTCGGGATGATTAAAAGGATAACCAGAGATAGATATTTAAGAAAATATTTTAATTCACAAATTCAAAAACAAATATAAGTAAATGTAATTTAAGTAAGAGAAACAACTCGCCTACGACCCTCGTAAATTATTTTTAAGAATTAACTACAAAACATTGTTTCACCATCACCGAATGACAAAATTTAATAATTTAATTTTATATTCTTGTTAAAAGGTGATATGTTTTCGGTCAATATGTTAGAGAACATGAGAAATAAAAGAATGTTTTACGTCACAACTTATACATTGAAACTACAGGGCGTATGTTCAATGACCACAGTATTACGCACATCCATTCATAAATTATAGGATCTATATTATACAAGTCCTAAACAATTACATACATAAATTTTATATTTTCCATACTTTTTTTAAATTTTTATATTTTTATTTTATTGATTTTTTTCTCAATGACGCAAATCATTGATAATAAAATACAAAATGCTAAACGAAATGAATCGATTCACTTGCGTCATGTTACTGAATATCAATGTAGATAACATTACTGTCATATACTTCTTTTTGAATTTAATCATAAAAATACATTCATTTTTTATGATTAAATTCAAAAAGTAGTATATGACATTACTATAACTCAAACAAACGTTGAACCATTGATAGTGATTCTATTACAGGTATCTTATATTAAATTTTACTTTTATTTGAAATGATCTCTCTCTCTCTCTCTCTCTCTCTCTCTCTCTCTCTCTCTCTCTCTCTCTCTCTCTCTCTCTCTCACTTTCTCTCTCTCTCACACACACACACACACACACACACACACACACACACAGAGACAGAGTTGAAGAATAACAAGTTAACTGACCGCCTCACCGGCTCAGTGGTAAAGCGTTCGGTTCAAGAACGTGAGGTCGTAGTCGACACATGTTGGGATCATATAGAATACCTTTTATTTTTGAGATACTGATAAGAGTATAGAGTATCATTGGACTGGTCGACTCCTGTCACTGTAATATGACTATGGAGTTGTATGCTTTTCTCTGGTGTACTGACTCTATAACCTAGCACCTTAAAGTCGCCCTGAATGACATGACGGATTATACAAAAATACATTCACACATCTCAAGCATACACGAACTTGTCCCTAAATTGATAAACACTCATCATGTATCATGAGCTAAAAATTAGTGATGTCACGTTAAACATTATCACAATCAGGTTTTACCAGTATGTTTTACTGATATAAAGTTCATCTGTTACGTAATGAACGGTAGTGCATTGTATAACAATATAAAATATATACATATAACTTTGCATGACTTTGAAAACAAAAATGTCATGTGCTATTTTAGAATTTTTTATAAAATAATACAATTCAAAAGTAGCACATGACAATAAGATTACTACACACACTGTGTGGATATAATGTCCTTTATTGTAGGTGCGGGTGTGTTGTTTTTCACCCTTATGAAATAATTAAAACTTGAGTAAATAGATTATTTTTTTTAAATTTAAATTTAAAGACACACTATATACACCAACATTTTACAATTACATAATAGACAATATTATACATATTGTACTTCTTACAAAGTCTGTCTCTAAGTTTATGTCTTTCTCACGATTCTTTTGTTTCAAGCATTTTGATTGGACAGACCTTTTTGTTGTAATTGTTGATGTAATTCGCATCTAGATTTCTTCGTTTCCCCATATGAAAAAACTTGTTTTATTTCTAAAACATTTTGATGGGGTCTAACTTTGATTAATCAATTTGACCATTAATTTTTTTTCTTATTTATTAAATGAAATATTTAACAACAAAAATAAATAAATAAATAAATAAATAAATAAATAAATAAATAAATAAATAAATAAATAAATAAATAAATAAATAAAAATTAATTTTAAAAAAAATCGCTTTTTAGCTGAATGTATGTTTTGGCTCTTTAGTAGAACTTTGTACGTAGTGTTTTTTTTTTTTCATTGTGGTGCTTATCCAATGTCAGGAATCTGATAATCCGACAGTGATTTACAATAATGTTTATCCGTTTTTGTTTTGTCATACATTGTGTGGGTTTTTACCAACTGCTAAAAAACTACTAAAAATCACCGGTCCTCAGTTCGAAAAGTAGCCTGTTGTTTTTACTTGGTAAAATCCTTGGGGGGTAAGCAGATATGCTAGTTTTTTTTTTTAATATCAGATAGATTGACAAACTCACAATTTCTTTATGATAATGATAAATAATTATACTTGTTCTTTGTTCACGCAGAAATCTTAAATAACGTTCCTTTGCAAACTATGAACATTAAGTCGACATTTTGTGTTCTTTCATAGTTGTGATGGGTGTTGTATAATACAGTTAATCCTATATATAAAGACCACCCGTGAGACTTAAGAAATGTTGACAATATAGACCGGTGTTTTTACAGTTAATCCTATATATAAAGACCACCCGTGAGACTTAAGAAATGTTGACAATATAGACTGGTGTTTTACATAGAAATCTTTTGGATGAAATTTGGAACAAAAGGAACTGCAACTCTGATTGAAATGAATAGTTCGTCTTTATACAGAAATGGTTACCATAGCAAGTGTTGACATAGAGACACGTGATCTGTATATACAGCCAAACTTTACTCAGGGTTTATGGTACTTCCTTTCCTAAAAATTTATAATTATTTACAAATGTAGTCGTAGTATTTCTGCTAAATATCTTAAATTAAAGGAACTACGCAAAATTTCCAATTTAACTATAAAATAACCATGTGAATGAGCTTCCGGACGACTTCCTAAACAAGTTATCTAATTACACTTTTACAGTATTAAGAGAAACAAAATTCTATAATTAAAACTTCAGACAATTGAAACATAATAAATATAAATTATTACAAGCATAGAAATTTATTGTTTCCTGAAATAATTTAATTTCGATTCATTCACGACACACCATTTTGATTTGAGCATGTGGACAATTTTCATTATTTTATTTTTGGTTTCTATTAGTTATGTCGTAGTAGTTTGAATGAATGTTTGCCGTAACCGTGAGAATCTAATGCACTGCGCATGCCCAATGACCCAAGTATTGCGTAAATATCCATTGATAAAATAGTGACCCATTTAACTGTTTAATGTAGGATTTTAAAACTTCCAGCGGTTATTATTTTCGTTAAATCGTAATTTTTACTTGTATCTAGTATTTTACTTACCTTCACGATCACAAATAACCGAATTGAAATACCAATAAATATATTAATTTTAAAAAATAACTTGAAGCAGAGACATATATTACATGTCTCTGCTTGAAGAAAACAGAAAATTTTCGTATTTTTTTTCTTTTAATTAATGATGAATCAGTCATGATACATTGGTGACTTTTCACTATAATGCTAAATAAGTGAGTAATTTCAGTACTCCGTTTAAAGTCAATCATAATAAATCATACTTAGAATCAATCACAAAATACCCGCTATTTTACATTACACCCCCATATATATTGATATTATATATTGTTATTATATGTATATTACTATACCGATATAAATCGGGTACGTATGGGGTATTTCCCGGTCTTACGATTGAGTTGTATAAAATCTCGAACAAACTCTGTATGTATTTATTGTTGAATTAAAAATTACATTTACATACAGGAAAAGAATTGGGCCCTTCTTAACTGGGTAAGTCAAAGAATTATACCCTTTGTGTTATGTATCTGAATTTGGCACACGGAGCAAAAGTAATGTTATAGAAACAATTAGATACCGGATTAGATTTTTCAGTTTTCCAAATTGAATTTTGTCTTGTGTTGTTTGTCTTATATTTTTATCATTCTTCTTTGTTCTGTGTTACATTAGCTATTGACTTTGGTGTTAAAAATAAGGTGAGTTATCTCAGGGTTAGGTGTAGGTGTATTGTTTTACTTATTTATTTTTTAAAAACTAAATCATTAATATTTTAGTAAGAAGATTGTAAAACTGGTTCAAATCAAATTTTAATAACAGATTTTATACACATACTTTTCGATATCAATAAACAAGATACAATAATAAAATATAATAAACCCATCTTAAATTCAGTGTATGTCTATTTCTGTCTTACTGGTAGTGGTATTTTTTTTCAAGGGGTCTGATTGGTCAGACTGTATGAAAGAATTTGCTCTTGAAATCATTTTAGCATGGCCGACACGCACTAGAAATATATTCCTGCACAATAGTGACGTTGATCTTTAAAAAAAACCCATTAATTGAATCGTAAGAAGAAAATTTATTTTTCTTTTTTTTATACTCGTATTTTTTCATTTTCCATTTACAGAAACAAATTTAATTTTTATAATATATTAATGGAATCAATTTTAACAGACCTGATCGTTACAATATATTTGTATTTTACTTGATTTTATTAATAAATTGATACATTTTTACTTTAAATTGCTCTTTAGCAGAATAGACGTGTAGGTTAATCAGTAAAAATTTGCCTGTTGTGTATTTCTCATTAAAGTAAGTATTGAATTAAAAAAAAAATAGGTGCATGTTTAATTTTGATATAATCATAATCAAAATTATAGAGATTGAAATACTAGTATATAAATAGTGATTAATGATATATATGTATATATACTTTATTATTATATAACATATTGTTTTGTGTCATAACTTATATTGATTGACCTTTTTGCATACCTGGTGGCTGTTGCAAGACCCTTCATAACATTGTCACTATTGACATCATGATAGTGAGTTTAGTAATGTGTTTAATGTCCCACTCAAGAATATTTTACTTTTATCGAGATGTCGCCAGCCACAGCAGAAAGTGCTGAAATTTTGCCTGTGCGTTGCGCATGCGCTGATGGCATTATACAGCAGGGTTCTTTATCGTGCCAGGCCTGCCGTGATACGGAGCCTCGTTTATTTTAAGTTCCCTCCGAAAGAACCGTGACTTTCATTTCGTAATGTCAAGTGCTTGGCGAATGAGTCAGTGATAGTGACTTGCTTTACAGTTCTATCATTGTCACTATTGACATCATGATAGTGACTTGCTTTACAGTTCTGTCATTGTCACTATTGACATCATGATAGTGACTTGTTTTACAGTTCTATCATTGTCACTATTGACATCATGATAGTGACTTGTTTTACAGTTCTGTCATTGCCACTATTGACATCATGATAGTGATTTGTTTTACAGTTCTATCATTGTCACTATTGACATCATGATAGTGACTTGTTTTACAGTTCTATCATTGTCACTATTGATATCATGATAGTGACTTGCTTTACAGTTCTTTCATTGTCACTGTTGATATCATGATAGTGACTTGCTTTACAGTTCTGTCATTGTCACTATTGACATCATGATAGTGACTTGTTTTACAGTTCTATCATTGTCACTATTGATATCATGATAGTGACTTGCTTTACAGTTCTTTCATTGTCACTATTGATATCATGATAGTGACTTGCTTTACAGTTCTGTCATTGTCACTATTGATATCATGATAGTGACTTGCTTTACAGTTCTGTCATTGTCACTATTGACATCATGATAGTGACTTGTTTTACAGTTCTATCATTGTCACTATTGACATCATGATAGTGACTTGTTTTACAGTTCTATCATTGTCACTATTGTTATCATGATAGTGACTTGCTTTACAGTTCTGTCATTGTCACTATTGATATCATGATAGCGACTTGCTTTACAGTTCTGTCATTGTCACTATTGATATCATGATAGTGACTTGCTTTACAGTTCTGTCATGTTATCATGATCCATGGTTGGAGTTAAAAATTATTTAATAATGCTGGATAGGAATTATCACGCGTTAGGTACAAGTCATGTTCAAAGTCATTATAAATACACAAGTAGTTAAAATTAGACAGTTGCAACGGAACTATTTATAGTTAAGTACTTATTTCCTTTTTGATACTGCAAGCAACTTAGTATGATTTTATTATTATCAAACCTTAATTCAGGGTTTATTGTACTTCCTTTCCCAGAATTTTATGAATATAATGTATTCTTATTAGTCTGCTAAATATCTGAAATTAAAGGAAATCCGCAAAGTTTTGAATTTAACTTTCAATTATAACCATAGTGAACTAGCTTCCGCACGACTCCTTGTAGTAGTATAATGAAATAATTACACATAATGTATTGGGAAAACCAAAATTCCATAACTAGTAACACTTCAGATCGATTTACTGTAGTAATCCTTCACTGAATTACAAATTATTTTAAGATAGATTTAGCACGTTGAAATTTTTTAAAACTTTTTTTTTGGTTTCTGTGCGTCATGTCGTAATAAAATATGAATGGATTTTGTCGTTACATAATCCGAGTCTTTATTGCGCATGTCTACGACGCCAGTAACTACGTAAATCCATTCATATTTATAAATAAACAGATTTAAAACCTCTCCGCATTCATGTCTTTTATTCGGTTATAAATTATTTGACCTTACCTCCCCTTTTAGTGCTTTTCCGAAGTACTCATGTTCCATGGCTTAAAATCCAAATAATTGATAATAACAAATAACAATTTTTATCACAAATAAAATATAATCTCTTACGTAATATGTATGTAACTACAACAAACATTAAACCGTTTGTTTTAGCGTGTGTTGAATATTTTATACTGACATCAGACTCGATAAACTTTATTTATTTCACACACACACATACACACACACACACACACACACACACACACACACACACACACACACACACACACACACTTTTTCTGAAGGAGGGAGTTGCTTGCTTCTCTGTAACATGCTGACTATGAGCTATCACATTAAAATCACAATGTGTGCGAGCTAATACAAACGAGATATGAAACTCGTACATCTCATTGATACACGACCTTATTTTAGAGATGATAAATAATCTTGCTGTCGTCGCCAAAATAGCTGAAAATCGCTGATGCGACGTTAAACAACATGACAAATTTACAAGTACATCTACATAAATTAAGTTCATCTGTACTATAATGTACTGTTGAGGTCACCTGGTACGAAGTTATTATTTAAAACACACCTACACTCCTTACAGTAACCATCCCATTTACTGACTGATGCTACTCGTTATTAAAGTCAGCTGGATGATCAGCTGATCAGTATTACATTGATACAGTTGTTTTGGATAGACACAGAAGTAAATTCCGGTAAGTCACAGTCTTTCTTCGGACCCTTTGTCTTAATTTCTGTATTCAAACTGAAGGCATTACCTTTCGCGTCATGTATCAGTTAAATTTTGATGTGCCAGATGTGCACATTTCGGAAATTCATTCATCATCAGTGACACTAAGACCTAACAGTTTGATAGATAAAAACATAAATGTAACTCAGATTCAAACAAGAAAATATATCGAACGTGTCACGGATATAAGTTAATATTGAAAAAATTTACTTTTAAAAAATAGTAACTTTTGAAAATAAAAATATATGCTACTATTGAAAAAAAATGTAGCTTTGTCACCATTTTATTGCTTATTGATATGGCATTTGTTTACCTAATGTATTAATAGATATTGATCTTTAATATTTAATTCCACACAAACGCTATGAGGTATCACGTGGTACGCTGTGGAATTCCATTCAGATTTCAGAAATTACAAGTTCATTGATGAAATCCATAAGAAAGAAATGCTAAATAAAATCAATTTGACAGGGATTTTGTAAATTTGTATCAAATTGATATCTGAAACTCGTAAAAATATCACAGTATCAAAGTAGAAAAAACCAAAAAGCAATCAATAACTTAGCCGATAAACATGTAAATAATTTTTTCTATAATTACAAAAATAGTCCAATTGGTGATTATGAGTCATCTTTATTCTGCATCATAAGATGTTTATATTTACAAATAGTATTCAAAACAGTTTTTAAAAGAAATATCGCGTGACCGTTACACGATTATAATGTTGTGATGGAACGGTTATATATATAAATACCCGGATAGTAGACAGATAGGTGTTAAAGTAGATAAACAAAGTCCGAGATGTAGATTACGAGATATATTCTCCGACAAAAGTAAGTTTTATTTTATTTACATATACACTACAACGAAGTTTTTATTTGATACTTAAACTGTACATTTGTACCTTGTACCGGAGGATTAGTCTGAGATAGAAACCGCGTAGGGTTATCATTTTAAACACTGGTTTATTCTACTTTAATTCTGTGGTTTGTTACTGAACGGTTGTCAGATATAAAATTGATGTAAATTTACATAATACAAGTATCTGTCACATTGATTTTATTTTTATTGAGCTCTTTTTTTTCTAGAAAAGGAAAATTATAAATTTCATCAATAAACTTTTAAAAATACTGAAATCTGAAGTAAAGCATGAGGTCTTTTGTCTCTAAGGTTAAATGTTTGAATGTGTTACTTAATTTGAATGATCTCAAAACTTAATGTGAATTTTAGTTTACATTTTCGAATACTTCTTGGCACAATAGTTTTGCTTGCAAAGACAATAAAATATGAAATAGATATTAGAATACCAAATCAAAAGATAAAATGTAAGTTTTACAAATTCAATAATTTGTGATTGAGGTCTTCTAGATTTGCCTTCTGAATGTGTTGACCAGGCGCGGCTTGATACTTTGAATCTAAAGACCTTTAACATTTTGAAAAGGGTTTTATAAATAAAATTTTTTTCTTTCCTTAACCCAGCCCCCAAAACCTTTTTGGTGTAAACGACGATCCCGAGACTGGACATGTCACTTATTCTCGCTGAGCTCATTGATATCAATTCGATATTTTAAAAACATTGATAAAACAATATTTATAACATTTAAATGCCGCTGATTGATCAAAATATTGAGAAAGATATAATATACATGACGGCAAATAAATAAATTGCAAAGAGGTTGTAATTTTTATCAGGGGACATAACTCCGACACACGCTAAATTTATTTCAACAGCATATTCTTGAAAACAACAGAATTGATAATCACGGAGATGACCGTTAGAAGAACGTTGACTGTATAACACCTTCCGTTAATTTGCTTCGTTTTAATATATGTTTTCCTATTTATTCATTTACTTTCAGTTTAAATGATTCCAGAAACAAGCGAATACTTCCGACGTGATTTGCAATCATGTTGAGAATAAGTAAAACTTCAGCACTAAATCAGGTTTACAATAACAGCAGACGACATCTTATACAGGAAACAGAACATTTACGAAGTCATTTAAGATTTAGGTATTATAAACGCTGTATCAACTGTAAACAATCGATAGAGACTACTTAAAATTGGGCGGAAATCCTATCTCAGGATCGCCGAGTTAAAGGAATTACCTAAACGGAAGTCCGTCAAGGAAAACAAATACCGTACTGAAATCAAATAAAAATCAAATCAGAAAACAGCATACATAAGCAGTATTGAGATAAAGGCTTAACATTTTAATCAAAATAAAAACAGCGTCCCGGAAGATCGTCAAGTCACTACATAGTGATATCAGAGGGAAACATTTCAAAACAAACAAAATAAGGTAAGGTCTAAATAAAATAAACAAACGACTCAGAACATTGAGTAAATAAATGTAAGTCATTACAACAATCAACACCAACTAAGGACACAGATTGTTTATGGACCCACTAGTACGGGACTCTTCTAGTATAACTGACACGTTCAATCATTGTTTTATGGATCAGCAGAAACATAAACAAATAGAGCTTAAAGATGTAATGAAGTATGAGTGGATGAGACTAGCATCATTTGCAGAATTCCCTTCATCAAGTCCAGCTCACCCAACAAGACTAGCGAAATCAGGGTTTTATTTTCAAGGAAATGAAGATGAAGTCACGTGTTTCCGGTGTGGTGTAAAACATAAAGGATGGAAACCAGGTGATGTCGCAGAAAATGTTCACAGGGATGTGTCTCCACAGTGTCCATTCTTCAAAGAAACGGATACAGCGAACTTTGGTATAAAAGAATCACCTTGGAAATTAACAAACGGACATGTTAATGCTCTGAGTGTGCATGACAACAATATTTCCCCTAATATTGGTAACCTTGGTTGTAATGAGACAGTTACAAATGCAGTAAGTGGGAAGTCAGGTGCTTGTGGTGGCCCGTGTGATCTTAACGGCACTGGAAGGTCAAGCTCTTTTGTTAATTCTTCAGTAAAACGAAACAATGATGTATCCCAACAGACGACCAATGACCGGAAATCGTCTGCATACAGCTATGACAATAACGCTAGTGAAACTAATCAATTAAACACAACACAAAACCATCACAATGACAGTGAATTACGCCAACAAGGTTCTGGAAATAGGCCATCATACAGAGCTTTTGATTTTAGTTTTGTTCGATCAAGATCTAGAAGCAACGAAATAACAAGTAGTGGCATCAACAGTATTTCCGGGAATTCAGAGAGTGTACCAAATGCTAGTAGCATCACAAATGGAAATTCAGGAAGTGTTTTAAATGGCAGTAATATAACTCATGTAAATTTACCGATTGTTCAGAATAGTATTAACAGACCTATTGGAAATCAATCGAATATTACAAATGGCGGTGTAAACAACATAAACCAATCATTAGAAAACAGATCCAGTGATTCATTGGGGCGTGAAGCGTTTGGTTTTGTTCTTGAACCACTTGGTATATCATGCGAGAAGCCAGTGTATCCACAGTACGCCATATCAGCCACAAGAATGTCTTCATTTAAAAACTGGCCAAAGTTTTATAAACAGCGTCCTGATGAACTTACAAAAGCTGGCCTCTTTTATGAAGGTAATTTCTTAGTTATCTGAGAGACTGATTGTAAATACAGTCAAACCGTTCTATAAAGGCCATCCGAGGTAATCAGTAAAAGTGGCATTTATGAACAGATGGCGTTTATATACAAGTTCAAATATCATGAATAAAAAGCAACTGGGATAGACTTTGATTGGCCTTTATAAGCAGGCGGTACTTATAGAGAAGTGGCCTTTAAGGCAGGTTTGACTGTATCTAGATTAACTTTAAGCAGCATGTATTCAGTCCTAGAGAAAAATGTTAAAGATCAGTCCCAAAACACAAGTATCCACATCTGTCTGAAAGAAAATCTTAATGTTAACCGAAAACACACGTATCTGTCCGTTTCCTTACGTAAAAAGTCCACTCTCATTTAAGTGTACATGTATATTCAACACATTTTTGGTTTTAAATCGTTAGCATACGCTTTAGCTTGCTTCACTAGGTCGTTTAAACCCTGGTTAGCCTAGTTCGTCTGACGATTCTATGACAAACACCAATAACGTTATCATTGTAAACTTCCGATAATCACCGATTTGATGACCATATCCATATAAAACCGGAAATGTAAATACTTATGAATGACGCTAAAATATTCAAACATTTTGAATGTCAATTTCATCTTGATTCTTAATTCCGCTTTCCTCTTTTGTAAGCTTGTTTGCCGCATCCTTTCAGAGTTGTGGTTGTCTGATGATGATGATGATTAACACGACTCGTTTTATAGCGTGCAGTCGCGGTATTGTATTTTTTGCCTAGTCAAGATTATTTCACAATATACATAAAGTGCTTTAAGGAAACGATATAATTTCGGCAAGCAAACTGACAAAATGTTTACCGATCGTAATAAAATGAGGGGGCAAAAATGTTGATGATGTGACTTAATAGGACTCATGATATCTTCAATTCTGAATTTTATCATTGTAAAACCTTCTTACACAAGTACTTTATCTTCATTTTCAGGAAAAGACGACAGAGTGCGCTGCTTCTTTTGTGGAGGAGGTTTATTTAATTGGGAGGAAAACGACGATCCATGGGTTGAGCATGCGCGGTGGTTTCCAAAATGTGTGTACTTACGTCAGAGTAAAAGTGATGAATTCATCTACAAAGTTCACCAGGAAGTGCAAAGAGGTATCACTGACGTAAGTTTCCGCCTGGTCTCCGGGCTTGTTATGATGTTTAGTTCAGCTTCAGCATATTATTGTAAATAATGCTGATGATAATTGTTTAATATCGAAATACGGGGAAGAAAATAAGTTTAACTAGATACTAAAATTGCATGACGACCAAATTTAAATGTACAAAAGATAAAAATTCTACAAGTGATAAAAGCCACTGGTCAATGTTAATACAAAATTCAATTTAGCCTTCTGAAATTAAAAAGATAGAACTGCTAGTCGACGAGAGCAAAATGAAAAATCTCGTTTGTATACGCGCGAGATGGTCAATTGTGTATTTGTGGTCTGGTTTTTACTAGCTTACGACGTTTACATGTGTGTTCACACTATCCCGAAACTTGTCAATATGCGGACGCCTAGGTGATGTTAAATACTGAAGAACATTTTGCGCCATGTTGTACCAAGACAAACCCGTAGAGCCGTCGTCTGCTGATTATTACTTGCTTCCATTATATGTTCATCAAAATTCCACTGGAAACAATGTTTTTTCAGAAAAATATTTCACTTCAAGACAGTTTTTATTTGGTGGAGATATAAATTGCGATAAATGTTTTGCTATTTTGTTTTGTGTCGTGTTTTGTTTTGTCGGTTATTACCAGCATGTTTTCTAATCTGTTCTATTTTATATTATAGTTTTCTCACTTAAAAGATTATAAACCAGGACATCGTACACAGACACCAAGTACTTCCACTACTTTAGATGAGAATGGCGTCTTACCTAGTGCTTCCGTTACGTCAGATAAGAATGATGTCATGTCTCATCCAGCAGTTATCAGTGTTTTAGATATGGGGACGGATAAAACATTAGTTAAAAAGGCTGTAGAAACCATTAACAAATTAAATGGTAAGTTGATTAATACAAAACGATAATAAAGGCTATTTGTGTGTAAAGTTTGATGTACAGTTCGCGAGAATTATAATGTGTCGAATAAAAAAATCATATCTGAAGCTTTTGTGGATTGTCCTTTTTATCATTATTTTAATTGATTCCATCATCATCATCTTTTAATTTGTTATCATTTCTTTACACAAATGTAGGTTCAGGGATCAGACATTTAAATTCCCTTTAATTGCTATATACACATATATATTAATGATGATTGTGTCAAAAGACTTTAGTAGATAACACACATGATATTCCCCTTTTCACAGGAACAAAAACATTGACTGCAGAGAAGTTGTTGCTTAAGGTATGGGAGATACAAGATTCGGGAGGGACGGAAACAGTCAACAATAACAATGAACAACAGACAAACGGCCAGACTGACGAACAGTTGTCTAATGGAACATATATTCCGGGGTCCGCGGATACAAAGGCAGATGAAGAAGAAGGTAACAACTTCACGCATTTGAATATGTGTACTGTTATATCTAATAACCAAAACATATAAATATAGAGAAATATAGAAAGTGAAATAAATATAAACAAATGAGCGTAACCAATAGAACAAAGTGATAAGAAAACCTTACCGCCTACAGTAGTGGTGTCATGTGTAGAATTTTGAATATTTCTTTTTGTAAAAATTCAAAAATCTCATATGTCAGTAAAGTACCAGTCGATTTTTTAATTACATAATACAATTAATGGCAGTTTTAAATAAAATAAGCTAAAACTTTGAGATTTCAAAACGCTAGTTATCACAGATCGTACCTGACAGCACTGGAAAAGTTGACGTTTAATAAGTAGATAAATAAATAAATAAAATGGAACATAACCGGTATCAATTATTTGTCATTAATGTAACAAATAGTATTGAAAAGCTAGATGGCCCATGTATTCTTAGAATTATTTGTAAAAAAAAAAAAAAAAACATTATCAGTATTTTACAAACTTTTTTTCTCCATTTTAGCTGAAAGATTGGCAATCATTGAGGAAAACAGACATTTAAGGGAACTACAATTATGTAAGATTTGTCTTGACGAGGACGTTTCCATAGTATTCTTACCATGCGGTCACATGGCAACTTGTGCAAGTTGTGCGCCTGCGCTCCGGAAATGTCCGATTTGCCGACAGTTTATCAAAGGAACAGTTAAAGCCATCATCAGCTAAACATGCAATACATATAGGTATATTTTTCAAATGAATAATTCAACTCATTGTTTAAGCTTTGTTGAATATTAATATCATCTGTAAAAATAGAATAAAAGATGCCTTCACTCAGGGAAGAATTAGACATTAGCTGTGATAAAATATGTACTGTAATCAAATTGAGCTTTAAATTTTATGACGTATAGATCATCGTTATATCGTGTTCCTTACTCATCTATCATGGAAATTATATAATTATATGTACTATATACATGTACAGAATATATGTATTACTAAACTAATTTATAATCGATGAATTTGAGAGATGTTGAGTAGTTATCCAGGCCATGGTCGACCAAGTTTTCGGCGCGCTAGACTTGATTTTTGCGACAAATCGGAAGCATCTCATTGCATTTGACTGTCTGGGTATCTGGTATTCCAGCATTCAACTTCCAACAGTTACAGCAACGTTTATAGTAGATTTTAACTACGAGTAAGAGATGCACCGCACGAGATAAAGTACAGCCATGTATGAGTCGATTTCCAAACACAGGGGGTAGCTGAGACTGGATGGATTTGTAAGAAGTAGCGAAGCCGGGATCAACATAAAATTGCATTTTTGACAGGCTCTTCTTAAGATAAATAGACCATTTGACTGTGGTATCCCGACGTGTATTTGACTGTGGTATCCCGACGTGTATTTGACTGTGGTACCCCGACGTGTATTTGACTGTGGTATCCCGACGTGTTGGGTCTAGAGATTAACCGATAGTTAAATGATTTTGGTATAATTTGAGGGTAAAAACGACTTTTCAATGTTGACACGTCTTTGTAAGGAGATGTCTTCTTTGAGTACACCCTTGTTCAAATGGCACAGAATTTGTCGAAGAATAACAGTATTCCTACAGCCTTTAAATAGTGTCGGGTATAAAGGATTTTTAAAAGAACAAATACATGTACATGTGTGTTTTTGTGGAATCTGTTTAAATGGTCGACGTCAGGCGATTCCAGATTGAGACACATTTTACAACTTTAAAATAAAATGTAGGCCATACATTGAGTTCAGAATATCATTATTGTAAAAACTTTAATATTTGCTGGTCAAAATGTAAATACCGTCCTTATAGTTGTTTAACATTTGCTGGTCAAAATGTTAAACTAAAATCAGTAAGACAATTATAATTATGTTGGTTAGCAGTTTTATGTTCATACTTAAGTATACAGTGACTTATACAAGAGGTTAAAGAAATTCAATAACAATATCAGTGTATATCTAGTCTTGGAATTTATAAAGACAATTCTCAGAAAGAAAAATGTCACAACTTGATTGATTAAGTATTTACCAATTAAACTGGACGTAATGTTTAGTTGGTTAAGTATTTACCAATCAAAATGGACGTAATGTTTAGTTGGTTAAGTATTTACCAATCAAAATGGACGTTATGTTTTGTTACCAAATTTCCCTGATGATTAAGTATATATATCCACACTATATACATTTTATTGTTACTTTTTGTATTTTTAAAAAGCGTGAAATATTTTTGTCAACAAATGCGAGTGATTTTGACAAATGACATTAGCATGTACTTACATTAAGAAAAAAGCAAAGTTTAAATTTGTTCTTACATAGAAATCGTTCGTAAGATTGTTTTTACGCAATCAGAAAGGAACGTTAAACCTTTTGAAAAACCACATGCTTAAAAATCTAGAAAATCTTGATTGTTTTGTCAGAAAAATTATACTCCATATAATGTGGATTTTCCCTGTTTTT
Organism: Tegillarca granosa; assembly: GCA_029721355.1. Lineage (NCBI taxonomy): Eukaryota > Metazoa > Mollusca > Bivalvia > Arcoida > Arcidae > Tegillarca > Tegillarca granosa. The sequence goes on from JARBDR010000560.1 coordinate 47,767, forward strand.
ACACTAAATAGAGATAGTATGTTATGTTTAAGAATGTTTCACCTCAAGTAAAATTTTTATAAGCTAAAAGTTCGATAGCAAGAAAGCTTTTGTAATCGTCATTTTCGATTTGTCAAATTCTCACACCTTCGCAGGAACGAAAGTTGATTGTAAATAATTGTTATAGATATATAGATATAATAATGTTAAAACTGCAATAAATTGTATATTGTAATCTGTGATACACGTTGTGTCGTATAATGTAAGCCTTTTCGGTTAACTTTATAATTGTTAATCAGTTAATTATTGTAAATAATTGTACACAATCATATATATATATATATATATATATATATATATATATTTATTTATTATTAATTAATTTATTTATTTAATATACATACAGTTTTTCACATTTATTTATTATATTTTAAGAAAAGTGTTTTATAAGTGTTAATTTAGATTAAAATTTTATTTTTGTAATAAAAATGTTGTTTTAAATTGCGTCTATTCATTTACATCTATAACTTTTTTTTAGACATATCACATTTAAGATAAGGGCTATTGTCTAGTACAAGATGACTATTATGAAGTACACGTTGACTATTGTCTAGTTCACGGTGACCATTTTCAATTACACGATGATTTTTTGGCAAGTACACGATGATTATTGGTGATGAGTACACGTTGGCTATTGTCAAGTACTCGATGGCTATTGTCAAGCACATTGTAACTATTGTCAAGTAGACGATAACTATTGTCAAGCACATTGTAACTATTGCCAAGTACACGATAACTATTGTCAAGTACATTGTAACTATATATTGTCAAATACACGTTGACTATTGTCTTGAACACGATGACAATTTCAAGTACACGTTGACCATTGTCTAGTACATTGTAATTATTGTCAAGAACAAGTTGACTATTGTCAAGTACATGGTATCTATTGTCAGGTACAACATGATTATTGTCAAGTACACGATGACTATTGTCAAGTACACGTTGACTATTGTCAAGTACACGTTGACTATTGTCAAGTACATGATAACTTTTGTCAAATACATTGTAACTATTGTCAAGCACACAATGACTATTGTCAAGTACATGTTGACTATTGTCAAGTACATTGTTACTATTGTCAAGCACACGAGAACTATTGTCAAGTACATTGTAACTATTGTCAAGTACATGGTAACTGTTGTTAAATACATGGTAACTGTTGTCAAGTACAAGATGACTATTGTCTAGTACAAGATGACTATTTTCAAGTACACGATGACTATTTTCAAGTACACGATGACAATTTCAAGTACACTTTGACTATTATCTAGTGCATTGTAACTATTGTCAAGTACACGATGAATATTGTCAAGTATATTGCACTTATAGTCAAGTTCATGGAAACTATTGTCAAGTACACGTTGACTATTATCTAGTGCATTGTAACTATTGTCAAGTACATTGCACTTATTGTCAAGTTCATGGAAACTATTGTCAAGTACACGATGACTATTGTCAAGTTTATGGAAACTATTGTCTAGTACATTGTAACTATTGTCAAGCACACGATGACTATTGTCTAGTACATTGTAACTATTGTCTAGAACATTGTAACTATTGTCAAGTACAAGATGACTATTGTCTAGTACATTGTAACTATTGTCGAGTAAACGATGACTATTGTCAAGTTCATGGAAACTATTGTCAAGTACACGATGACTATTGTCTAGTACATGGAAATTATTGTCAAGTAAACGATGACTATTGTCAAGTTCATGGAAACTATTGTCAAGTAAACGATGACTATTGTCTAGTACATGGAAACTATTGTCAAGTACACGATGACTATTGTCTAGTACATTGTAACTATTGTCAAGTACACGATGACTATTGTCAAGTTCATGGGAACTATTGTCAAGTAAACGATGACTATTGTCTAGTACATGGAAACTTTTGTCAAGTACACGATGACTATTGTCTAGTACATTGTAACTATTGTCAAGTCAACGATGACTATTGTCAAGTTCATGGAAACTATTGTCAAGTACACGATGACTTTTGTCTAGTACATGGAAACTATTGTCAAGTAAACGATGACTATTGACAAGTTCATGGAAACTATTGTCAAGTACACGATGACTATTGTCTAGTACATGGAAACTATTGTCAAGTACACGATGACTATTGTCTAATACATTGTAACTATTGTCAAGTTTACGATGTCTATTGTCTAGTACATTGTAACTATTGTCAAGTAAACGATTGATATTGTCAAGTTCACGATGACTACTGTAGAGTACATAATGGCTATCGTTAGTCACTTCTTTGCTCTTGCCAAGAACATGGTGGCTATTGTCAAGTACACGGTGGTTATTGTCTAGTACACAATGACTATGGTCTAGTTCACGATGACTATTGTCTAGTACACAATGACTATTGTCTAGTTCACGATGACTATTGTCTAGTACATTGTAACTATTGTCAAGTTCACGATGACTATTGTCTAGTACACAATGTTGTCTAGTTCACGATGACTATTGTCTAGTACACAATGACTATTGTCTAGTTCACGATGACTATTGTCTAGTACATTGTAACTATTGTCAAGTACATTGTATATTGTCAAGTAAACGATTGATATTGTCAAGTTCACGGTGACTACTGTAGAGTACATAATGGCTATCGTCAGTCACTTCTTTGCTCTTGCCAAGAACATGGTGGCTATTGTCAAGGACACGGTGGCTATTGTCAAGGACACGGTGGCTATTGCCAAGAACATGGTGGCTATTGTCAAGGACATAATGACTTTGGAAGATAAAAGTTAATGGAATTTTGATATCCGCTTGCTAAAGGTCGACGGTTTCGCTTCACCATCCTAGAATTGTCTGTCACAATAACTGGATATATATTGCGTAAAATTTCATCAATCCAGTCTTCTTTAATGGAAGTATAAGACGGAGTATTAATGAAGTAGTTGTAAGAGCATTACTAAGAAAAATAGTTTATTCTTTGCACCATTCAAATCACCCATGACGTCATCAAACTATAGACAATTTTATCTATCTTTGTGCTTTGAATTTCATCGACGAAATAGAACATAAGTCAAACTGTATCAAAATAAATACTAACGACAGCATGGTTTTTCATATAGCAATATATTTCGAATACACAATATTCCTTATCAAGCTTTGATTTTAACTAACTGATAAACTACATGACAAGATATATATAAACAACAGATGATACAATATAATTACATAGTACAATCATAGGACACTCGATTCATAGCGGTGTGTCACACTAAACGTCATCAAAACTCACTAACACAATGCAGATCAGAAACACCCTCACACTAACTAACACACGATCGAAATTCTGTTTAAATTAATCATCGAGGTTAATATTTTTCTCGTCAGATATAGCTGGAAAAATGTTAATCTGACACAACCAGTACTTTCGCTCCGACCGTTCTTTTTCTGACGAATTTTGTCTTTAACTTTGTCATGATCATGTTATCCATATAGCGGCCATACAAGATCAGAATCGGTAAGATCGCAAAAATTACCCCCACTCGAAATGTCAAGTATCCGATGTAGCGAAATTTCCACTAGCAAAAATAACCACGTTTACAGTAACCTTTTGTCAAGTATACGTCTTACGCGTAAACCAATTTAAGAAAGATGCGTAAAGTATTATATAACATACTGAAAAAATATAATGTAATGCGTGACAAAGGTTGAGCGAATTCCCTTTCCAGTACGTACTGAATAAGTGTATAACGTCCCACCAACTTGTGTTACTTAAGGATTGAATGTCATTCACTTACTTTGAACGTGGTCTGATGTTGTCATACCTCAATGACAACATTCAAAATGACATTCAATCCTTATATTTACATTTTTTTTTTGTTTCTGAAAGGGGCATTGTAAATTACCGATGTTGCTGATGAAGGCAGTGTTTCATACTTCAAGCGAGATAACTCGCATTATTGACCGACTAAACAGAAGAGCCATTTTTTCAATAGTGCAAATTGTAGTTCCTTCAATCATTGTGTATTTTTTATCTTTGTTTGTTCTTTCTGAAAAAAGTATCTTATTTACATTAATATTACATAAGAAACAACTTCATTTTTCCTTCGTAAATTCTACTTCGTTCTTCTTGCACTGCCGACAGCGGACTTACAAAAAGTGGTGAGACGGTTGACCTAGATATGTCGTCATTTTCGAAAAATCAGTTAACGGTTTGTTTACTTGTACAAGAACTGAAGAAGTGAGATGACAGCAGGGTGCAGTTGCAGAAGTATAGACATTAACTAATTGGTATTTAATCGATATAATCGTCCACATACACAACCCGTGTTGCTACACTGCGTTTTGTTGCAAGTTGTGAATGAAATTGTGAAATTATGAATGAAAAGGTAGTTCCGTGGTATTCATTCGCCATAAAGTGATCAGCGCTGAGAAGGAAGCTGATTGGTTGCAATTCAAATGGGCGTGTTTTCACTAAACTTAGCGCGTGATTCGATGTTGTCATCGAGAAATGATAACATCGGTCGTTGGCTAGATTCATATAAGGCGATAACATCGGTAATGTAAATATATAGATAAAGTTCTAATAACCTCAGATAATAAATGATGACGGAAACCTGTTACCAAAATGCCATCTCAGATATACGGCAGTCCGTTCTTTCAACATGTATTGAATGTGAAAATTTCAGTACGATGATTTTTTTGGTTTACACTATAATTCTTTCGCTCGATATTAAATGTGTCGAATTTTGTTTTCAAATATTTATTAATTGATCTATTAAAAAATTTTTCCCTAACAAATGAAAAAAAAAATTTTTGTTTTTCTCCTTTGTTCCAGTGACAGTCAATGGGAGATAACTCGCTTTTGTTTGGATCACCCATGCTATGGTTCGGACATGATGTAAAATAAAGTTTAATTGATAAAAAAAATAGGACTTAATCATCTTATTTTAAATGACTCTAAAATATCTTTTAAAAAAATCAATTTAAGTCATGGAGAAGGAATTAATTTGATAAAGAGACCCGAAGCTAAAAACCTGAACTTTGTAACATTTAAACTAACTTAAAAAAATAATAAAGTGAAATAAATAAAAATTAAATAAAAAAAATTATAGAAATATAGACAAATAATATAAAGACACTTCCAGTCTTGAAAATTTGTTAGATATAATAATATAAGTATATCCAGTGGTGTGGTAAATGTCATGTTCATAAGGATTATACTAGTAATAATGATACAAATATACTAATCACGAATTAAATAAAGAATAGAATAGAATCATGTCCAGGGAGATACTGGATAAAATGATGTAAATACATCCAGTGGTGTGTTTAATGTGGACCATCCTTGCCAGTCATGTACATAGAGATACTGGATAAAATGACGTAAATACATCCAGTGGTGTGGTTAATATTGACCATCCTTTCCAGTCATGTCCAGGGAGATACTGGATAAAATGATGTAAATACATCCAGTGGTGTGGTTTATATTAACATCCTTGCCAGTCATGTCCAGGGAGATACTGGATAAAATGATGTAAATACATCCAGTGGTGTGGTTAATGTGGACCATCCTTGCCAGTCATGTACATAGAGATACTGGATAAAATGATGTAAATACATCCATTGGTGTGGTTAATATTGACCATCCTTGCCAGTCATGTACATAGAGATACTGGATAAAATGATGTAAATACATCCAGTGGTGTGGTTAATATTGACCATCCTTGCCAGTCATGTCCAGGGAGATACTGGATAAAATGATGTAAATACATCCAGTGGTGTGGTTAATATTGACCATCCTTGCCAGTCATGCCCAGGGAGATACTGGATAAAATGATGTAAAAACATCCAGTGGTGTGTTTAATGTGGACCATCCTTGCCAGTCATGTACATAGAGATACTGGATAAAATGACGTAAATACATCCAGTGGTGTGGTTAATATTGACCATCCTTTCCAGTCATGTCCAGGGAGATACTGGATAAAATGATGTAAATACATCCAGTGGTGTGGTTTATATTAACATCCTTGCAAGTCATGTCCAGGGAGATACTGGATAAAATGATGTAAATACATCCAGTGGTGTGGTTAATGTGGACCATCCTTGCCAGTCATGTACATAGAGATACTGGATAAAATGATGTAAATACATCCAGTGGTGTGGTTAATATTGACCATCCTTGTCAGTCATGTACATAGAGATACTGGATAAAATGATGTAAATACATCCAGTGGTGTGGTTAATATTGACCATCCTTGCCAGTCATGTCCAGGGAGATACTGGATAAAATAATGTAAATACATCCAGTGGTGTGGTTAATATTGACCATCCTTGCCAGTCATGTCCAGGGAGATACTGGATAAAATGATGTAAATACATCCAGTGGTGTGGTTAATATTGACCATCCTTGTCAATCATGTCCAGGGAGATACTGGATAAAATGATGTAAATACATCCAGTGGTGTGGTGAATGTTAACATCCTTGCCAGTCATGTACATAGAGATACTGGATAGAATGATGTAAATACATCCAGTGGTGTGGTTAATATTGACCATCCTTGTCAATCATGTCCAGGGAGATACTGGATAAAATGATGTAAATACATCCAGTGGTGTGGTTAATTTTAACATCCTTGCCAGTCATGTCCAGGTAGATACTGGATAAAATGATGTAAATACATCCAGTGGTGTGGTTAATATTGACCATCCTTGCCAGTCATGTCCAGGTAGATACTGGATAAAATGATGTAAATACATCCAGTGGTGTGGTTAATAATGACCATCCTTGCCAGTCATGTACATAGAGATACTGGATAAAATGATGTAAATACATCCAGTGGTGTGGTTAATATTGACAATCCTTGGCAGTTATGTCCAGGGAAATACTGGATAAAATGATGTAAATACATCCAGTGGTGTGGTTTATATTAACATCCTTGCCAGTCATGTACATAGAGATACTGGATAAAATGATGTAAATACATGCAGTGGTGTGGTTAATATTGACCATCCTTTCCAGTCATGTCCAGGGAGATACTGGATAAAATGATGTAAATTCATCCAGTGGTGTGGTTTATATTAACATCCTTTCCAGTCATTTTCAGGGAGATACTTGATAAAATGATGTAAATACATCCAGTGGTGTGGTTAATATTGACCATCCTTTCCAGTCATGTCCAGGGAGATACTGGATAAAATGATGTAAATACATCCAGTGGTGTGGTTAATATTGACCATCCTTTCCAGTCATGTCCAGGGAGATACTGGATAAAATGATGTAATTACACCCAGTGGTGTGGTTTATATTAACATCCTTGCCAGTCATGTACATAGAGATACTGGATAAAATGATGTAAATACATCTAGTGGTGTGGTTAATATTGACCATCCTTTCCAGTCATGTACATAGAGATACTGGATAAAATGATGTAAATACATCCATTGGTGTGGTTAATATTGACCATCCTTGCCAGTCATGTCCAGGGAGATACTGGATAAAATGATGTAAATACATCCAGTGGTGTGGTTTATATTAACATCCTTGCCAGTCATGTACATAGAGATACTGGATAAAATGATGTAAATACATGCAGTGGTGTGGTTAATATTGACCATCCTTTCCAGTCATGTCCAGGGAGATACTGGATAAAATGATGTAAATTCATCCAGTGGTGTGGTTTATATTAACATCCTTTCCAGTCATTTTCAGGGAGATACTGGATAAAATGATGTAAATACATCCAGTGGTGTGGTTAATATTGACCATCCTTTCCAGTCATGTCCAGGGAGATACTGGATAAAATGATGTAAATACATCCAGTGGTGTGGTTAATATTGACCATCCTTTCCAGTCATGTCCAGGGAGATACTGGATAAAATGATGTAATTACACCCAGTGGTGTGGTTTATATTAACATCCTTGCCAGTCATGTACATAGAGATACTGGATAAAATTATGTAAATACATCTAGTGGTGTGGTTAATATTGACCATCCTTTCCAGTCATGATGTCCAGGGAGATACTGGATAAAATGATGTAAATACATCCAGTGGTGTGGTTAATATTGACCATCCTTGCCAGTCATGTACATAGAGATACTGTATAAAATGATGTAAATACATCCAGTGGTGTGGTTAATATTGACCATCCTTGCCAGTCATGTCCAGGGAGATACTGGATAAAATGATGTAAATACATCCAGTGGTGTGGTTTATATTAACATCCTTGCCAGTCATGTACATAGAGATACTGGATAAAATGATGTAAGTACATCCAGTGGTGTGGTTTATATTAACATCCTTGCCAGTTATGTCCAGGGAGATACTGGATAAAATGATGTAAATACATCCAGTGGTGTGGTTAATATTGACCATCCTTGCCAGTCATGTCCAGGGAGATACTGGATAAAATGATGTAAATACATCCAGTGGTGTGGTTAATATTGACCATCCTTGGCAGTTATGTCCAGGGAGATACTGGATAAAATGATGTAAATACATCCAGTGGTGTGGTTAATTTTAACATCCTTGCCAGTCATGTCCAGGAGATACTGGATAAAATGATGTGAATACATCCAGTGGTGTGGTTAATATTGACCATCCTTGTCAATCATGTCCAGGCGGATACCAGATATAATGACACCATAACCAGTTATGTGGTCCATGTTATTATCCCTGTCAATCATGTAGATATTATTGTGATTTCTGTGTTCTCGTATATTGTTGTTCATTCTATTTAGTGCCTGTTTTGTTTGTAATTCGGGCAACATAAATACTTACCAAATATTAGTGTATCCGAAACGTTATAATGTAATGTAACCAGATTTATCATCTCTGGTTTAAATAGCGAGGTATATCAGTAAGCATAACGTGTCACTAGACGATCCTATCCTCTTTAGATCGGTTATTAAATTACTATAGATTCTGATACATTTGCAGTTTATACTGTAAGTTTTAACAATTCGTTTGATTACACTCTGATGATCTGTCTGATATTCTCTTTTCTGAAACCAGTGATAACTGAAGATAATTGTAATCTCTCTCTCTCTCTCTCTCTCTCTCTCTCTCTCTCTCTCTCTCTCTCTCTCTCTCTCTCGTGTGTGTGTGTGTGTTTAAATGTATCGATTAAAACAGTAATTTTCCTTTCTCTAAATGATCGACAACAAATACAGATACCAATCTCCGGAGTAAAGCCACTAACGTGTTAAGTCCATAAAGAGAGTGAAAGTAGTGCTAGAAATGGAATACTGCATACTGCGCAATAATTTTAGACCTTGGTCATTATTAATTATAGAAATGGGTGAAAGCCAATCTATGTGTAAGTGGAAGTAGTGTTCGAAATGAAATACTGCGCAATAATTTTGAACCCTGGTAATTATTATAGAAATGGATGGAAGCCAATCTAAGTGTAAAGTCTTTCTGTATCAGTATACAGAGGTTGATATAACTAAGTCATAATAACGAGGTAGCAAGTCGTAATTACGACGACTTCATTTTTTACTTTTGGCACGTGTCTTCTTCCGTAATTATGCGACTAATTAGATGTATTAACCCTGTCAGACACATGCCGTCTTCAAATTTTGACATCAGTCAGGGTTTTCCAATCATTTGCTTATATCTATTTAAAGAGCTTGAGTAAGGACTAAATGTTTCTGTTTTATAAGATAAAATCTGAGTGGTTCATTCTGGGATACTCTACGAGTACAATGGATGTTACATAAACTCCATTTGGATGTATCTATTCCAAGTTTCATGATCTTTTAGGTAAGTCGACATATTTTTTGTGGTTAAATTTTATTTTTTTCTTAATTATAAGTTTTTAAAAAAGTAAACTAATCCATAGTTGGATTTTCAAAAGACTGATCCAAGTTCGTGTATGCTAAAAAGTTGCTCGTGTGTTTAGGGTATGGCATTCAATAGTTCGAACTCAGCACTCAGTGTCAGTATGCGGCAAACACGTTTCATGCTTCGTGTCACATTATTTTGGTGCTCTTTTCTTTGAATGACAGAACCCAGGCGAGAGAGCAGTGTTTTAAATTTAAAGTCTTATGTATGTGCCGGCCAGGTTCGAACCCACAACCTCCGGTCCTCGAGATGGATGCTCTACCTATCTTTGCCACCGAAGCGATCACTATCAAATGAACTTTTTTGAATGCGAACGCTACGCTAGAATTGATATCAAGGTATTAATTAGAAATTAATAAGCTTTTATAACTTTAAGTAATAAATGTGAACACTAGTAAGATTTTCTTTAACTAAAATCTGGTAAAATTAAAATCCCAAAAATTTTGTTAATTGTCAAAATATTAAGAAATCCAATATTTCATTTTTGAAGATCTAATTGTCATTTTTTAAAAAAAATATTTTATTCAGAAAAAATAAAATATATATGACGGATCACCTTTAAAATATTTCATCTGAATTTTAAATTTATCTAAAAGTTACATTTCTAGTTCTATGTAAGATTGACAAAATTTATTAATATTAATATATTTTTTGCTCGAAAAAGTATGACTTGATATTTAAGCAGCATTACGATTTTATACTAACGTGATAACAAATACAACCAAAATGTAACAAAATGAAAATAAAGGGAGGGTGGACTGTATAATATATTTATAACGCAATACGCTTTACTTTTTTACAAGGTGGACGATTAAAAATTGTAGTCAAAATTACCGAAGCATTGAAATATTGTAACATGAGTGTGTGCGTGTGTTTTTGCGTTCACGAGTACGTGGGTGCTTGCATACGTGACAGTTTTTTTTAACAAGATTTTGAATTTTTGTACAAGGTAATTTTGATTTAAAAAATCGTATATGACAACTAGTTCCTATTTCAATTTCTCTTTATTCTCTCAAGCCCACAGGAGGTGGTACATGAGGTATATTATATACAAATATATAAGGCGCATGCCCTTACACAAATTGATTATAAAATATTGAACAATTGTAACACAATGGGTGGTAACACAACTCCGTAAGGGTAAATGAATAGACTGGAACTCCATAGTAAAGTTTCAATAACTTTTATTCCATATATTAAGGGTGCTGGTATCTGCCTGTGGTGTATGGTGTGGTGGTATGAAGGAGGGGAGCATGCTGCATCGCCGCAGCTTCTTGGAAGGCTACTACATCCTTCCGAGCTTCTGTCTTGTTCGCTCTCCCTTCCTTTTTTTGAATTGATTGTCCTGAGTATTTATGTATGTTTGTATGCATGTGAAGGCATATCAGCTATACGTATCTGTATGCCTTTTATGGACATCACACAAGCGATAATAGAGTTTCGAAGAAATCATGTATTGGTCAAGTTATTCTATGTATCAATTAATGTAATTAAGATCAACTGAGATTATACACTGGCCGGCTATATGTATTATCCCAGATTATCTAATCAAAATCTGTTGTACGTTAAACGCCATATAGTAAATGGTTGTTAAAGCAGCATGAGGTATTCAACTATACCACTTAAAGCTTGATGTGCAATAATTGATACATTACAAGATAACTAATGACCTTTGTCCGAAATATCTAGAACTAAAGATTTATAAAACTTTCCAAATTTTTGAAATTTCTATAACGACATGTATATTGTTACACACGCCCTTATGTTAAATAAAATATAAAATTGTAAAATTTTTGATTTTAGATATAGTTTTTGAAATTTCTATAACGACATATATAAGAAACATTTATAATTTTGCTGTGTAAAGCCCAAGGGTGGTTATCGTGAATATGTTACAAATACTGAAGTAATATAATTTTACAATAACATAATAATGAAACGCGACATTTTTGTAAAATAAGTTGTAAATTTGTATTCATATATATATTTAAAGTCTATTTCCAAATTATGAAAATAAAGTTTTTGTACTGTATTTATGATTTTTTTTTTTTTTTTTTTTTAAAAAAAAAAAATCCAATATCAAAAAATTGTTCGTCTAGATTCCACGAATTGAACAAACACACACACAAAACAATATTGGTATCCACTGGCATCTGAGGTTGGTGTTGGAATGACGATGTTTTTCTTTTGAAAGTTTTTCTTTTTTGAATTTGGTAATGATTCCACTACATATGTTTGATAAATATCCTTTACATATATAAAAGTTTCTTCGAACAATGTAGATGTTCCAGTAATTTTGAAGATACTTCACAACAATAACTTGTCAATTTAAAACAAATGGTGGCAAAATTATTCTTTCGACTTAATACATGTAGTTCTTTGATGCTGTGAACTCTCATTGCAACGAAACTCTTTACAACAACATATTCAGTTAATGGCACATGGTCACTACACGTTCAACATCCTAGGTTTTTCAAATAAAACTTCAGCTGCTTGTTAAAACTATTGGAAATGTAGATACAGTGTTTCAAAACTTATCACTTCTTATTAATGTTTTTATTTTTTATTAATTAAAAAAAAAGTAAATCCAAAAAAGTAAAATATAAACCTATGGCTTCCTTGATATAGAAAAACAGAAGTGGTGTAAGGGTATGTGTCCTTATGTTGTTTTTTTTAAATCTACTTAAATGAAATAAATTAAGTTATAATATAAAAAGTAACAAAGTAAAGCAACTTTTTTCTGAATTTATTCTAAAACAACTGATTAGATGCATTTCCTGATATTAAAACAATTAGGCGATGCTAGTTACCACAAATGAAACACATTAATTACATATGTAATTAATAAAATAAATGTGGATGGAAATATTATTACATTTGACGCAACTTCTATATCCGACCTACTCCGGCTTAAAAAGATACAGAAGCGCAATCTTGAATGACAAAACGTCACAAAAATATACAGTTTCTTTAAAAAATGATATTTTAAATAAATCTATAATGTAATAATCAATAATATATCATGTCTGATCTAATTTGCATTGATCAAATAATCCGGAAATATATTCCCATGATATACATAATCCCACAATTCATATAAATATATGTTACCTGTTAGCAAGATTAATATTTTTACATTATTTCATACTTGCTTTTTTACAGGAATTTTAAGCATTATTATTTTACTCGATTATTACATTACAAGTGTATAGTATAAAATGATAATAAACTCAAGGGTAATCCCTATGAATATAAAATGTAAAAACTCTAAGCAATCTGGAATCAAGATTTTAACATTGAGGGTAATCCCATCAACAAATGTGAAATGAAAAAAAAAAAATACAATCAATCTAATGATGATTTTTGTAAATTCTTTGCATCGCCATAATTAGTTTTTATATAAAATATGAAATATAAATTGAACCCGAGAATATTAAGTTCTCAAAAATACTTTTGCATAAAAAATATCCAATCAAGGTATCTATAATTTCGTGTGTAAAAAATGTTATTCGGTGCTGCTCGTAAGTTCTCAATCCAAAATTAAATATACCGTTGCATACAAAATAAAACTTCAGACTTTTATCTTCAATACATAAAAAGTAGTAAGGACATCAACAAATTCCAAACACCACATGTTCAAATGCACCGTATTTTTTTAAAATTACAATTGAAAAATCGAAGTGATAAGTTTAAAGAGAAACTATAACTGTATCTACTCACTTTTTGTTGTTCATGGCTGTCGTCTAGTGGTCAGGAGGTTCTTTACAGGTCACGGGCACCACTAAATGTTAAATACTTCTTTGTAACACAATGGGTGGTAACACAACTCCGTAAGGGTAAATGAATAGACTGGAACTCCATAGTAAAGTTTCAATAACTTTTATTCCATATATTAAGGGTGCTGGTATCTGCCTGTGGTGTATGGTGTGGTGGTATGAAGGAGGGGAGCATGCTGCATCGCCGCAGCTTCTTGGAAGGCTACTACATCCTTCCGAGCTTCTGTCTTGTTCGCTCTCCCTTCCTTTTTTGAATTGATTGTCCTGAGTATTTATGTATGTTTGTATGCATGTGAAGGCATATCAGCTATACGTATCTGTATGCCTTTTATGGACATCACACAAGCGATAATAGAGTTTCGAAAAAATCATGTATTGGTCAAGTTATTCTATGTATCAATTAATGTAATTAAGATCAACTGAGATTATACACTGGCCGGCTATATGTATTATCCCAGATTATCTAATCAAAATCTGTTGTACGTTAAACGCCATATAGTAAATGGTTGTTAAAGCAGCATGAGGTATTCAACTATACCACTTAAAGCTTGATGTGCAATAATTGATACATTACAAGATAACTAATGACCTTTGTCCGAAATATCTAGAACTAAAGATTTATAAAACTTTCCAAATTTTTGAAATTTCTATAACGACATGTATATTGTTACACAATACAACATATAGATAAATAAATGACAATATACCATGAAAACTTAATTAAATAATTTGAATAAATATAATCAAATGCGCTTATGGCACAAACATATTTACAATGTATAAGTTGGCGGTAGAATACAATGAAGGTGGTATATAAAAATGCACGTAGATGACAAGGAAAACAAATGAATATATAATAATAATAATACTAATGATAATAATAATTTAAGCCTCTGTAGATAAGAAAGTATAAGTAAATGAACATAAGTAAAATTTATATAGGTAAATAAATAATTAAATCTTATTTCATTTTATTGCTATGGTATAAGGCAGAATATATATATATATATATATATATATATATATATATATATATATATATATATATATATATATATATATATATATATATATATATATATATGAGGGCAACAGTTATGTAGTAATATATTTTTGAAGCCCATTTTTCAAATATTTACACAAATTAACCAAAACTTCTTGATTTGTAGAATTTAAAAGATTAGCTAGATTTAATATATTTGGTTTTCTAATAAAACTAGTCGGAATTAATTGCTTTCTTAAATTCTTAAAATGTTCACATGTAAACAAAAAATGAAATTCATCCCAAGATCATCCTTACAAAATATACAATATCTTTCATCCTTTCTTATATTATTCCATCGGCCAGTTTCAATGGGGAGTTTATGATTCGAAGTTCTAAATTTTGACAATTCTATTCTAAACTTCGGTGATAATATATCTAGGTAATTTTCAAATCCAAAATTTGTTTTTATGAGTTTATAAGTACATCCTTTAGAAGAACAAGCGATATCACCCTGCCATTTCTGAATAAATTGATCTTTCAGTTTTCTTTCGACAGCATTTAGTAACCAATTTTTATTAACACCTACACCTTTCGATAACCAAATGTTACTCATTCCTAATGAATCTAAAATGTATTTAATTTTATTTATCCAATTAACCTTCATCCTATTATCAAAATCACATACATTAAACAATAATTTGTACATTAAAAAAGAGAGTTTATTTTCATGTGTGACTACATTATACCAAAAAGAGACCATTCTTTTTAAAATCTTAATACTGATTGGAAATCTACCCAATTCTCCATATACCATGTAATTAGGCGTAGATTTACGTAAATTCAAAATCCTTTTACAAAATTTAAGATGAAGTGTTTCCAACGAGTTTAGATTTTAAAATCCCCAAACTTCACAACTATAAGTAAGAATAGGTTCTACCAAATTATCAAAAAGTTTCAACTGACATTCTATTGATAAATCCAAATTATTAATCTTTTTAAATACACAGAAAAGGGCTTTTGATGCTTGGTCCAATAAACGTTTCCTGGCCTTCGTAAACTTCCCATTATGGTTAAAAGTAATACCTAGATAACAAAATTGATCTACATAGTCATGTATTTTTTCATTAAATGCTAAGGTAGGTAATTTTTTTAATTTTCTTTTAGAAAAAACCATAACTTTCGTTTTAACGGGATTAACTTCTAGTTTCCAAGTTAAACAATATTCAGAAAAAATATCCAGAGCATTTTGCATGTCATTCAACACATAAGTGGAGTGGAGTAATGGTGTTTTTTTTCGCCCCAGTCAAGAATCTTTCATTTATTTCCAGGCGGTCAGTTCTGGGATGGTGGAGGAAATCGGAGTGCCCGGAGAAAACCACCGACCTTTGACAACGAACTGACAAACTTTCACACACTAGGCCACACATCAGTATTCACTATTATATTTCAGTTTAATATAGTGTATTTTATATAAAACTTTTGAATTTATCGATAAAATGCGAGTAATAAGCCTTAAGCTAATATGGGCTAAGGATTAATTATTAATTTGTATAAGCATTAGAGCGGGGTAGGGACATTGATCTGTACGAGGCAAGGGGCTGTGTGTGTGTGTGTGTGTGTGTGTGTGTGTGTGTGTGTGTGTGTGTGTGTTTGTTTATCAGTCCTATTTTTAGATTATAAATAGCACACACCGGTAATTTCCGGATAAATGCGGTTAAGGCCCCTATATAAAGCTATGTGTATTATCATTTGATTTGTATAACATTGGAAGACTATTGCTGGTAGAAAACGTCAACACGACATCTTGATTTATAGGTTAGTTTATCATATATTTCAATTTCACGTGTAATTCTCACATGGGGATTTCTTCTATTTTTAGTTTTTATTCAGAAATTTATTTATAGATTTTATATAGATAATGACGTAATATCCATATTTAGTTACGGGGTTATCTATTTAATAACCTAATTCTGCTGACACCATTATTTACCGGAACATATTTAAAAGGTATAGATGTTAGTTGTCACTCCATTTTATTCACCTGCACGACCGTGTTTTTTATTTAATTTTATTTAATTAATTAATTTATTTATTTAATAATTTATTTCTTGTACTACTTAACATGAACAATTAAATATAATAACCCTTAAACTTCCATCTAAAATGATAAAAAGTCGGAGAAATGTTTTAGTGACTTGTTATCATGTTTTTAAGCTTTTTCAGTTAAATTATAACATAAAATACACATTAACTCCTCTCCGATACTCAGATTTATTTTTTACAATTAAAGTTTATACTTACAACATTGTTGGTACTTTGTTTATTAAATCGGGGCTTAGTAATCTGTAACATACTTGAGCGGCTGGGACCCTACAATACTACTATAACCACACCACTGGATATTGACTCCAGTGTCTATCGGAAGTTTTTTATTTCAGACTTGTCTGTTCTTTCATGTCTTTTTGCTTGTTTCTCTCATTAATTTTTTATGTGTCTTGTTCTTGGTTGTTTTGTCTGGTGATAAGTTCGTTTTTTTGAGTAATGTTTTTTTCCTTATTTTCATGTAATTAATAACAACATTTTTTCATTTTTTTTGTTTCAGTTTAAATGCATCAAAGAAGAGAGCAACCACGATTTTGTGAAGAAGATGAACGTGAATAATAGGAGTGTATTTCAATTTCCAGTTCTAGTAAAAGAACTGAGCATTTACAAAAGCAACCACCCAAAAGAACAAATTCTTTTAAGAAGCTATCTTAGGTACAAAATTTATTGGCGTCGTATAAATTGTAAGCAAGCTGACGGATAGTAATTAAAAAAAACTACAAGTATTTGAACTTGAAGTAAAAAAAAAAATCCAAAAATAATAATTTTGAATTTTTCATCTCGTATTGACTTCATTTTGTATCAAAACTGTCGATGGATAAGAATTCAGACGCCATATTTGGGGAGGCATTGCACTCAGAATGGAAAAGACTTTCAACATTTGCAAATTTCCCATTGAAGAGCCCAGTACACACAACAAGGTTAGCAGAAGCTGGTTTTTATTACCAAAACAAAACTGACGAGGTTACATGCTTCAGCTGTGGCGGGAAATACAGTGGATGGAAGGAGGGTGATGTTCCTAAATATATCCATAAACAAATATCTCCTCATTGTCACTTCATTACAGGAAATCAGAGCGGTAATGTTTCTGTCAAACAGTCACAAAATAAATGTTTGAATGGAGATTCTGGCTCTACAGCGTCAACTTCACTTTTTAACGGGGAAATAAATAACTCGCCATCTAATGTTGCAATTACGTCATCGAGCAGTTCTGCCAATGGTGCGTGCGGTATCTCTGACGATTTGAGTGAACATAATGCAAGAAGGGGAAAACCAATTACAGCAAACACGTCAATCAGTGACGCAACATCTGGACGGTCGTCTGCAAGTGATAATAATGGACGACAAAATTCAGAAACTTTTTCAAGGGAAACCAAAAATCGACATATTCAAAGAGAACAAAACGTTAGCACGGAAAATGGCGCACAATACAGGTTTAATACAATGGAACAAAGCAGCAGAAGTGAAAATCCAAGCCACCAGCTTGAAGCAGCATGTCTAAACAACGATATCGAACCACTGGGAATTTCTACACAGCGCCCTGTTTATCCACACTATGCCATTACTACAGTTCGATTGACATCTTTCAGAAATTGGCCAAAAAATAAAAAACAAAACCCCCAGGATCTGGCCAGAGCAGGTTTCTTTCATGAAGGTAAGTTTTCATTTTATTTATCGGAAACGATTTACATTTAGATTAATGTTTGCTGTTAATTATATCAATTTTTTTTATCTTATCCTTGACATATTTACCCCCGACATCCGTTTTCCTTTGTTTTGCAGTAAAAGAGAAATATGAATTTTTAGAAGACGTGTAGCTTATTTTGGCTTATTTGTTGTTTTATCAATTATCAAAGCTTACTTTTCTTAAATTTTGAAGTTTTTTTTAAAACTAAGGTTTGTTCCCTCGTGCACAGCATTCCTTAGCTGGATTTGGATTTGTACAATTTTGGAACTTAAGCCATTCATTAATTTTCAACTGTGTGGCTTATGTTTTTATTTTCTATCAAACTTTTCGGCCTTAGTGTCACTGATGAGGAATGATTTTCCAAAATGTGCACATCTGGCACATCAAAATTTCACTGGTATTTGTGTTGTATATTTTCTGTTTATTCATTGTACTTGAGTCAAATTTTTCGTAAAATGTATTTGCTTTTAGTTGTAAAAACCATTGCAATTAAGTATTTATTTTTATGGTTTCAGGTACTGAGGACAGGGTAAGGTGTTTCTTTTGTGGGGGAGGACTTGTTAATTGGGACCCCGAGGACGACCCCTGGATTGAGCATGCAAGATGGTACCCGAGGTGTGTATATCTAAGACAAAACAAGGGAGATAATTTCATCCTGAGAGTACAAGAAGAGGTCAACAAAGGACAAATAGATGTAAGTATTTATTTATTTTTTTTTAAATATTTTGTAAATATTTATTAAAATTTTTTGTCCTAAAAATTTTTACACCCACATGTAATATTTTTTGTATAAAAAACAGTTTTTGAGTTTTATAACCAAGGGTTAATCTGCATGTAAAATTTGAAAATTGTGCTTCAAATAATCGTATTTCTTGATTTGATTCATAAAACATGCTAAAACCTATGTATTCCTTTTAATTTTTCAGCTTTCTCATTTGAAAGACAATGGAGGCGATAGGAGAACTCAGACAGATATGATGTCACACCCAGCTGTTTTAAGTGTATTAGACATGGGCGTCAATGTTGAGCTTGTTAAGCAAGCTATGCCTTCACTACCTCTATCAACATTTTCTGCAGAAAAATTGTTACTTAAAGTCTGGGAGTTGGAGGAAAAGTTACAACAGCAGAATGGAGAGAAATTAGAAGAAACAGAAACACAGTTGACAGCTGAAAATTGCCACAATGAAGAAAACGAAGCATCTTCAGAAATATCACAAAATAGAGAAAAATTACAGTTAAAAGAAACATCTGAAATAAACAAGGCAGAAAGAATCGCCATTGTGGAAGAAAACCGATTTTTGAAGGAGTTACAACTTTGTAAAATATGTTTGGATGAAGATGTCTCCATCGTATTTTTACCATGTGGCCACATGGCTTCCTGTGCAAGTTGTGCGCCTGCGCTCCGGAAATGTCCAATTTGTCGAGCATATATAAAAGGAACGGTAAAGGCTATACTGAGTTAAATAGTGAGATTTTCAACATTAAAAAATATGTAACATATGTAATGGTCTTGTGTCAGTGTAACAACACTTATATTTATATTGTAAATATAGTCCATCATTAAATAAGTTATTTTTACACAGTTTTACAAACGTAAATGTAACACACGTTATTTACATATCGGTGTGTGTGTGTGTGTGTGTGTGTGTGTGTGTGTGTGTGTGTGAAATTTAAATGTTAAATTAAATTAAATTTCATATCCATCCAACCTCGGTTTTAGCCATTTATATATATATATATATATATATATATATATATATATATATATATATATATAATGTTTATTATCATATTTATGTTTGTTTTAATGTTACTACTGTTTATCACATGTTAAGTTTTGACCTCAGAGTTAGTTTTATAGTATACTGAGTCCAAACTCGTTCAAAGTTTTTTTATTGTCTTTAAGTATTGTTGTTAAAAATTATGCTTTTGTCGAGCACTTGCATTGCCATAAGGCAAGACTTAGGTGTAATTTTTCGTGTGTCGTCGTCGGCGGCGGTGTGTCAAAATGTGAAAGTTTATGTTTAAGTCATTTATTTTCTACTCGATCAAAACCTAACCAGGCGAGACATATGGGTCTGTGGAATTCTTGTTGAATTATTGTATTTATTCGTTTTAGACGGAACAAACAATGCAATTTATGTAAAGTGTAAACTATTAACACATCTTAAAGAATAAGCCAAAGTCTTTCGAAAATTTTACTGTTTTGACGAATATTAAGAAATGTAAAGTAATGTTTCTTTTTAAAGGATATTTTTGCATTTTTGTAATATTGTAAACAAAAGAATTAATTGTTACTGCTCTTATTTAATTGTTGAAGCATGCACAGTTGTATTTGTATTTTTTATACTTTATTCTGATAAGATTATTGTAGATTTTATTGCAGTTTACTATTTAAAACTAAATGTACACAATCACTTGTTTTTAGAGCACATCATTATGTTTTTATTGTTGTTATTCACATTTCCAGTATAATTTTGACAATAATGCGTTTATCGCATTTGCAAATTCTATTATTCTGTTATCAGTATTATTTCATATACAAAATGAATAACTATTATATATCATCTATTTAATGTTTTATTCTTTTTTTTATATTACTATAAGTTGTTGGTGCTTTTGTTTATATTGTTGTTATTCATTGTTATTAGGTTGAGATTATATTATAAATACACATACATTGTATATATATCGAAATTTGTGGAATTTATAGAATGTTAAAAATAACAAATAAAGCTCATTTTTTCATCTGTTAAACTGTTTCATGTTTTATTCTTACATAGGCATCAGTTATTTGGTATTATATAAACGGTTTTGCCTGAGATTTATACGTACTTTAAAATTAGAATAATTTATCAACTAATAAAACATCAACTTACCAACAGCCAACACCACCAACATGTAAATAATACAAACAATTACTGGCAGTAAACGAAATAAAAAAAGACATATTGAGCCCACTGTTTGTAATAAAACTTCCAAATTTAGGCATTAACTGAAGTAAACATATAAAAAGGAGACTAACTATTTGCTGGAAGTATTAAAAGCAAATTATCGAGAATTCCGGAACGGTCATTATTTGTTTGTTTTTTAGTTTTTATTTTGAGATGTTAAAAAGCAAGTGTTTAGGTTGACGAAAAATGAATTATCTTGAAAACGGAACGATCACAAATATTTCTGGAAAACGGAACGATCACAAAGATTTCTGGAAGACCACAAAAAATTCTATGTTAAGTGGATAAAAAAAAATAAGTTTATGGAACGAAAAAAAGTCATTTGGAATTGCAGACCAAACAATTATCTTTTATCTTTTGTCAATAAAAAGTAATATATCAGGAATGCAAAACAAGCTTTCACGTTAACACTAAATCTCCCTTATAAAGGGTGATCCTGAATTTTTATGGACCAAAATTGAAGTTAATGAAAACTCGATTGATCCATCATAATCATAAAGACAGATGTCATTACAAAAAGGACGTAAAATTTCAAAAGCACCATTTCTATAGTTTTTATGCTACCGTAGTCTAAATATTGGTTGAGTGTTGTTAAAAAAAAGTAAGCTGATATATACGTTACTACACATTGCATCTAAATAACCACCCTTTTATACTTTTAAATCGAGGAAATTATTCATAAAAACTTGCAAATATAATAATTCTATCCAAAACAGTTAAAATACCGCACATTTCTTTTTAGTTGCAACATTTTGAGATTTAGATTACCAATAAGGTAATTAAATATTCAACTTGTATGAATATACAACAACTTCCTTTAATGCTGAATTAAAGAAGGACTTCCAATACATGTAATTTTCTGTTTCTGGATGAAGTTAAATAATTATTCTAGGTGTGCAATAGTTTACATGTTATAATACAGGAACCATTACATCAGGATATCGTATATTTCATGTTAGGTGTCTAAAGTAACGTAAGTATCA
The DNA here is from genome assembly GCA_029721355.1 of Tegillarca granosa. NCBI lineage: Eukaryota > Metazoa > Mollusca > Bivalvia > Arcoida > Arcidae > Tegillarca > Tegillarca granosa. Next base: position 70,112 of record JARBDR010000560.1, read on the forward strand.
ACGTCTCCTTATTACAGGTTGTGCTGCATCTACCGAGAATGATATGACATTATATCGATTTTTTTCAATGTTTTGCATAAACAAGTATAAAATAATCATTTAACAACCATTTTGTATTTTTTGAAACATCAGAATCCAGATGGCAACCAAAATAAAATAATTAAGCAATATAAGGAATGATATTTGACAATTAATACGAAATTCTTCGTAATACACCATTTGTACATTTACACTTTTACACATTGCTGTTTACGAACGTTTATTCAAATCTTAGGTGAAACACATAGGTCATTTTGCTTATATTTAAAAGTAAAACGGTAACGTATGTATTGCAAATATTTTTTCGACAACACAAGTTTATTTTTCCTTTAAATTGATCAAAATCTGATCAATATTACCTGTATTATTAAATTTGATGAAAATTAAGTATAAAAGTTTCATTTTAATACTAGAGAAATGTGTAATGTGTCAGGTCATTGTAATTTAGGTATTTATGTTATTATAAGTCATTGCTTCTTGAAAAACTGTTCCATTTTAATCGAATCATCGACATCAAAATTACGTTCTGACTTTCCTGGTGCTACCGGGGTTTGTATCTTACATAGGAAGTCTCCGTTAGGAATCAAGATCCGTGTTTTGCCCATCCCGTAAACATAGAAGTAATAAATTTAAGTATTGATACATACTTTACCAGTATTGATACCTACAGTACCAGTATTGATACCTACGTTACCAGTATTGATACCTACGGTACCAGTATTAATACATACGTTACCAGTATTGATACCTACAGTACCAGTATTGATACCTACAGTACCAGTATTGATACCTACGTTACCAGTATTGATACCTACGGTACCAGTATTGATTACATACGTTACCAGTATTGATACCTACGGTACCAGTATTGATATATACGTTACCAGTATTGATACCTACAGTACCAGTATATAGAGTTTTTATTGAAATCTCATAAGAAGAGACATGTTTTATTTTATCAGATTATAAGGTAATATGTAAAAACTGTATACTTTAATAAGTTTCTATCAAATCATCAGAGAATAGAAATAAATTTATATCTTTAAGTCGTTTATGCAATTGTCGAAACATACAGAGTTCAAGTACAGTATAGTATATTATTTTTCTGTTGCCCAGTTTAAAAACTGTAAATAAATATGATGTAGACAATGTATATAGGTTTAATTTGACCCCACAGGAATATTTTAATAGAGTCACAAGTGTAAAATACAATTCATAATGTTTGCTGATACATACGTTACAACACGTAACGTAAGTATCAAATCTTAATTAATAAAAAACTCAGTATGTATGTAGTATAGGGAGTATCATTGTATCTGAACAATATAAAGTAACATCTATTTATCATACATGGATAAAAATATTGTCAAAGACCGTATATTGTTATCTTAATCAGGAACTAATAAATGTTTGTATGATTCAAACAATATGCAGCCATAAGTTTGACAATTTGGACTGCCCCACGCACTAAACTTCCTAAGGTTAATAAAAACGTCATATTTGTAAACATGATACACATAAAACGTCAAACTCCTTGTTGCTTCCCGTAGTTTCTTCAACCGTAGTAACGTATGTATCGGTAACGTATGTATTTTCACGTTTCATTATTGGGTCTTCTTTAGTTAAAATCATACTAAACTTAGTGTTGATGGACAAAATTTTTATATAACATCATGACATTAGATAAGTTATAAATGTTAATATGCTATTATGTCGTTCACGTTTTTTAATTAATATGTAACGTAGGTATCGCACAAAAAGAAATCCTTGAGTAGCCGTTGTTTAAAGTTGAACTCCAAATATTCTCTATTATGAAGTGCTTCTCTTTTGTAATTTTTAACTTGTTTATACATAAATTATGATTTGCAAAGTGACAGAAATGACAAAAGTGAACATTTGTTTAGATTTTGTTGCGTGATAAAGGTTTTATAGCGTATGATGTATCAAGTACATGGAGACATGCCGATCTAAGTGTTTAAAACAACTCGTATTATTGTTTGATATACAAGAAAAGTCTTTAAAGTTTAGGTTTGATATTACATAAAATAAACAATTAAAGCAAACAGGATCATTTCATACTGGAAAATGGGGTACATATACAACAAAACCCACATCAGGAGACAGGTAACGTGTGTATCGTTTTTACCGTTTAAAAAAATGGAAAACAAGACATGTTCTTAGTAAACCTGCAACTATACAATATTTGTGCATATAAGTCATTGTTATAGGTGTCACAGTATTTTTAGAATAAGGCGACGACATCATTTTCAACTTATTAGTGAGAATGGGTGTTAAACATTTTAAGAGTTTTTTTTTCGGATGACGGAAAATCACCAAGGTTTGATGTTGAGGATAAAGAAAGTAAGATATCTGAATGTGCGAGGAAAAAATAAAAATATATCTGGTATAGCAATTACCAGACTTTTATTTAGAAAATATAAAAAGTAAATATTTTAATTTAAGTAAGACAATAGTGTTTTTTATAATTGATTTTTATTTGTCATATAGGAAAAATTCTTCAAAAGATAACTCAACAGATTTTGGAAAAGGAGTAAAAAAGAGACACTAGTCTTGAGATATTTTTATCACTCAATTATCAAGAAATCTAATTAATATCATATTCTATTACATTGTTTTTTTTAGATACTTTTAAGTGATATTTAATGTCCCAACTTTGAGTCAGTGATGATGATCATTCAAACTGCTCAGGAAAAAAATTATACGCGCGTGTGTGTGTGTGTGTGTGTGTGTGTGTATGTGGTAAAACTTTTAACACAACCAACAAACAATAAGAAGTTTTGAAAATTAAGCTTAGCTGAGCTTGCCACAAAAATATATCGGATAAAATCACACGCGGTTTGATAAGAGTCATTATCAAATCTTCAATAAAGCACTAAATGTTTTTCACTTCGAAAAGACTGACCCTACACTGGTTAAAGCAGTACAGAGTGGATAACATAAAACAAAATAAAAACAATACTAAGGTAATGACTCAATTGTTTTAAAGAACATGTACTTAAGATAATCTCTCGGCAAAACGAAAACCATTTCAGAAGAGTCACACAGTAACAAGATGTCAATTTCTAAACGTAAAACGCCTTACTAAGCTTAAAGAGATTTTAGTACATCAAGTTTGATAGAATAAAAAATTATAAAATTGCAATATTTTCGAAAAAAAATATGTAAAGTTACATGGATCATGCGTATTAAAATATGAACTGTACGTTCAGACACAAAATTACGATATATCAATATAGATATAAATAATATCCATCTTGAAAATGCAAATAAAAATAATATTTTGTACTATTTCTTATAATTTCATTTAAAATGCATTTTTAAATATAATATTTAATTTTCCAGCAAATATTTTGGCCAGCAATACACATTATATATATAAATTATATAAATTTAAATACATAAATTTATATTTTGATGTGGTGTGATTTGATTTGATTTCATTTTACTGCACTGGATGCCAAAACCTTTAACCTCTTACGAAATTGCCAAATTTTATCGCTAATACAGGTTTGAAAAGGATACTTTCTTCAATCTTGTGCAATTCAATCTAAATTGCATAGTATGTAAGGGAATTCCTGAAGCTATAAATATATTTAAAGCTATAGGACTAAGGTTAAAAAATAGGACGTTTTATTATTTACAAATTAAAGTAATTTAACGAATGTTTAACACACATAAATTAGATTTTAAAAAATAAAATAGAATAAAATAAATAAATAAATAAATATAAAAAAAAAATAAATAAATAAATAAATAAATAAATAAATAAATGAATAAATCTCACGTTTCGTCAGTGAAACTGTTTATTGTTTTACTTCAGCATTGACATTAGTTGTTTGGTATTCTATATAAGCTTTTGTTCGATAGCTACATCTACTTAAAATAGAAAGCCGCAAATAACTATAAAATTGCTGATGCGAATGGAAACAACGATTCAATTACTCACTAATGAAAATTTAAAAAATTAAACTGAAAACATAAAGTTGCAAAACAGTAAACGTAACCAATACGTTAATTACACAAATGATTAAACTTTCTAAATATTGAGCTTAGCAAAATTTACTACAAAATATATCTAACAAGGCTTTTAACACATCCGGTTTAATTAGAGTCTTGACCAATTCTTCAATAAAGCACTAAGTGTTTTTTACAACAGATGACTAGACGCCCTTTAGCACTAAAGTTTAAACAGTATTGCCATGGGTAAAATAAAATATAAACTTTAATGGCCTAAATGTTTTTTGAATACCAACCATAAAAATCTGTTGGTAAGATTAAAACCATATCAGAAGAATCGGTAGGCATTGACGAGGTTTTACTTGCCTACATCAAGTGTCAAACGATTAACTATTACTAAGAAGTTTTTGTTTTAGAAAATATGATAAAAGCGAAATATTATCATAAAAACATGTGACTATGTCAATGTGACGTTTTGGAAGGTGACTGATGTGTTGAAGCATTAATTTCACATTATCTATAAATTACAAATGGACAGAATAAAGATTTATAATTTTTCAACTGTTTGGCTTAAGTTTTTTATCTATCAAACTTTTCAGACCCTAGTTGTCACTGATGAGGAATGATTTTCCGAAAAGTGCACATATGACACATCAAAATTTAGCATATATATATATATATATATATATATATATATATATATATATATATATATATATATATATATATATATATATATATATAAACACTTTTCATTCTTTTACAAATCGGTAAACCAAGATATAAATATCTAGTGCTCAACAGGGATTCTGGTTATTTTGTACAACCCCATACAGACTGCAAATAAAAATATACTAAAGATACCATCAACAAAATGTTAGTTTTTTATTGACAACATTTTTTGTGTTGTGCAATATATTTTTCGAACAAACAATCGGTATACCAATGGGCACAAACTGTGCACCTTTGCTTGCTGATTTGTTTCTTTCTTCATATGAATCAGAATTTTTACAGAACCTTATCAAATCTGGAGAAAAGACTGTCGCTAAATCATTCAACTACATATACAGATATATAGATGACGTTCTTTCTCTGAAAGTTTTTACTTTGTTTTTGATTGTGGTTTGGACAAGAACTGGTATGCTTGTTTTATTCGAAACATTTCCTTTGTAATAAATAATATAATAATCATAAAAAACGTAACAATACTGATTTTTACAATTCTGATTTAAGGTTAAAAATAAATACATTTTGACGTCACGGACAACGTTTACATATGCCATTTTTTCTCCCGTTTTAAAAAGAAACTGCTGTTGTGGTTATAATGTTGTTTAACGCCACATCAACAATTGACAAAAATTCTGATTCTGAAGATATATACAGCAAAGATTGACGTTACACTGACAACTAGACTCTTAAAAAGTCAGTAAATTCAGGAAACATAAAACAAAAATGCATGTAACACTGACAGCAAAACTGTTTAGAATTGTCATATTATTGATTTTTAAATATTGCACTTAATATCTTAGGCAGTAAACATGTTTCGTTTGTTATATTTTTGTTTTTGTAGGAGTAACTAGTATGCTAAATTTAATCTTTTTTTTTTTTTTTTTTTTTTTTTATTTCAGGGTATGGTAGTTCAACTAATTATTCACTTATCAAATACTCGTATGATTATCTTCCTTTAAATTCTTTACATATTTAAACTCCATTGATATTTATTGCGTAATGTGGTGACAGGTATTAAGCTATTGTCCAATCTTAACCAATCAGTCAATACATTTATCTATTTTGTCTATATACCCTTTGATGGTGTAATACTTTTTTCATATTACATCATATTTAAAATTAAATACGAACATATCCCCTATTATTTGTCTTTATAATGTTGTTTTTTTAGTTGAAATGTTGTTTAACGACGCATCAGCAGTTTTTTGTGACAAGTACAATCTTATTTATTACTTTTCAGGGATTAATCTAAAAACAATTCTGATGTAAGTGTGAGTGTTGATATGTCCTGTACTAAAGCGTGCTAACTCAAAGTGAAAACGCCGCAGAAAAGCAAAGCACTCTCCATTATATTACTTATACCATATGAATAGAAGCTTCTTCAGAAACAAAAAATAACAAATAAATAAATAAATAAGTAAGCAAATGAATAAATAAATATAACATACCAGTCCTTGTCCAAAACACAATCCCAAAAACAAAGTAAAAACTTTGAAAGCTGACAAAATTAGTTACACAAGTAACTTCCATAAAGGAAATATTTATGAATAAATAAATAAATAAAAAGAAAAATAATAACATTTAAAACATTTACACACTGTTTAAAATTTAAAAAATATTGGAATTGTGTTGATTGATAAGGGATATAGTCAAGCTCCGAAATATTTCAACGTTCGGATCAAGATCAAGATCCATGCTATCATAAAGATTTAATCAATTGAACATAATGACTTGTATTGATATTAAAAATAACTTGGGATAGCATGTAAAAGACCGTTAGAACAGTAAGCAAACAATTTGCTTTACTAGAAGAAGGGTCATATATGTCAACAGGATATCTCTAAATGTACTACTAAGTCATTATCCGTAATTCTGACACAAATTTTGACAATCGTCAAAGATGGCTTTAGACTTATTCAGAAAAAGTTTATTCTACATCTGGCATTAACCAAATGTGGATTCTCAAAAATTCTAAAGAACTACTTGAAAAGCTTAATTCTAACACTTTATCTTTGGTAAAAAAAAGTATACAAACTTTCTACACTTTACACCACTATCCCTCATTCTAAATTGAAAGAAGCATTTACTTACTATATAAATATCTAGTGCTCAACAGGTATTATGGTTATTTTGTACAACCCCATACAGACTGCAAATAAAAATGTACTGAAGATACCATCAACAATATGTTAGTTTTTTTATTGACAACATTTTTTGTGTTGTGCAATATATTTTTCGAACAAAATATCGGTATACCAACGTACACAAACTGCACCTTTGCTTGCAGATTTCATTTAAATCAGAATTGTACAGAACATTGTCAAATGTGGAAAGGACAGATTCGCTAAATCATTCAACTACACATACAGATATATATATGACGTTCTGCCTCAAAATATTCCCAAATTTTGTGAATATGGGAATGCCATTTATCCAAGTGAGCTTGAAATAAAAGACACGACAGATTCTCCATGTTCTGCTTTATATTTGAACTTATACCACACACGAAATGTTAAATCTAAAGCTATACGACAAACGTGATGAGATAAATCTTTCCTATTGTCAACGTTCCGTTTCTTTGAAGTAATATCCCTGCTTCTCCTGCGTATGGTGTATATGTTTCACAGAAAACTACTTCCAAACTTATACTGGATATATTTGACTTTCCATAGTTCCATATTCCTTTCATTTCAAAGTGACGGGTGTAGCTTGCTCGGCAGGAGAAGGTTACCGTTCCAGAGCAACCGCCCATACTTTCTTGATGAAAGAAGTTACGTGTATAACTAAATTGGCCTGTTTCTATTATTTATTTATTTATTTATTTATTTTGGATTGTGATTTTGGACATGAACTGCCAGTATGGATGCCATGAGAAACTGATTTTTTACATACTTAAACTACTCCACCTACAGACCTTTTATACCAAACAGTTCCATTTGGCCCAGATGTTTCAAAGTAGAAGATTTTCAAAGAATCAGCTATTGATAGTAGCTTATTTGCATATTCAGCTAATTATAAATATGAGGGGAAAACCCTGTTATATATGTTAAATGGCTATACATCTGCTTTCTGGATATCAATTTTGATTTAGAGGAGAAGATTTTCAAAGAATAAGCTTTTAATAGCAGCTGCTTTGCATATTCTGCTAATAATGACCCCATAAAAAAAATTTCAGAAAAACCCGTTACATATGTTAAATGGCTATACATATACTTTCTAGATATTAATTTGGAACTAAATAGTTTGAAAAATAAGCATGTTTCAACCATTTATCCTTTTTTATTATTTATAGTAATGGCAGTCATCTTGGATGCCACCGGAATTTGATTTGTGCACACTTTAATCTGCACCACCTAGGGACCTTCCACACTAATTTTCGATCCATTTGGCTCCGTAGTTTCAGAGAAGATATTCAAAGAATTAGCTTTAATAGCAGCTTATTATTAGGAGACGTAGACCTTGATACATTATCCGACTAGATAATGACATTAGAAATTTTATAAAGTCAAGGATTGCCAAACCTAAAGGGTCTATGGGTACTAAACCTTCTTTAATGCTCAGGGACCTTGAGATTTCTGCCATCCTTACGGGCATACATAACAGGTATGTTGTTGTCCCTGCTGATAAAGCTTCTTACATCATTATTTTCGTTTGTAAGAAATTCTATGTTGAATGTCTTAAGGAGCTTGGTTGAGATAGTATATCGGAGAATCCTACTTATACCAAAACTAATTTTACCAATGGTGAATTTCTTTCTAATCATAGGGGAGTCCTTGAGTCTTTCGGTATTAATTTAAAAGAGGAAGAACGTGACCTGCCATACTTCTGTTGGATTCTAAAACTTCACAAAAATCCATACAAGGAAAGATATATAGCAGGTTCCTCTATATGTACTACTGAATCATTATCAGTAATTCTAACACAAATTTTGACAATAGTCAAAGATGGCCTTCAGACTTATTCAGAAAAAGTCTATTCTACATCTAGCATCAACCAAGTGTGGATTCTCAAAAATTCTAAAGAACTACTCGACCATCTTGTTTCTAACACTCCATCTTCAGTAAAAGGTACAAAAAGGTTTAATTTTTCTACCCTCTACACTACTATCCCTTATTCTAAATTAAAAAAACGTCTAAAACAAATCATTCACTTGTCATTTTTTACAAAAACGGTAAACAAAGATATAAATGTCTAGTGCTCAACAGGGTTATTTTGTAAAACACCATACAGACTGCAAACAAAAATATACTGAATATACCATCAATAAAATGTTAGCGGTTTTTAGCTCAACTGGCTATAGCCAGCTGAGCTTATGGCATGGTTTTGCGTGCGTCCGTGCGTGCGTGCGTAAACTTTAATCTTCTCCTCTGAAACCATTGGGCCAATTGGAACCAAATTTGGTGTGGAAGGTCCCTAGGTGGGGTAGACCAAAGTTTGTACCAGGCGACCCCGCCCGACATCCAAGATGGCCGCTGTTACTATAAATAGCAAAAACACATAAATAGCCATTGCTGAGTCATTTTTTAACCGTTTTTGTTCAAATTTGAAATGTAGAGAGTAGATAGCGGGGCATTCAACATATGTAACGGGTTTTTATGAGAAATTTTTCGTTGACCGGATTTTTACGAATCATGCAAATGAGGTGTAATATTTAATCAATTCTTTGAAAATCTTCTCCTCTGAAACCACTGGGCCAATTGGAACCAAATTTGGTGTGGAAGGTCCCTAGGTGGGGAAGACCAAAGTTTGTACCAGGCGACCCCGCCCGACATCCAAGATGGCGGCTGTTACTATAAATAGCAAAAACACATAAATAGCCATTGCCGAGTCATTTTTTAACCGTTTTTGTTCAAATTTGAAATGTAGAGAGTAGATAGTGGGGCATTCAACATATGTAACGGGTTTTTATGAGAAATTTTTTGTTGACCCGATTTTTACGAATTATGCAAATGAGGTGTAATATTTAATCAATTCTTTGAAAATCTTCTCCTCTGAAACCACTGGGCCAATTGGAACCAAATTTAATGTGGAAGGTCCCTAGGTGGGGTAGACCAAAGTTTGTACCAGGCGACCCCGCCCGACATCCAAGATGGCCGCTGTTACTATAAACAGCAAAAACACATAAACAGCCATTGCTGAGTCATTTTTTAACCGTTTTTGTTCAAATTTGAAATGTAGAGAGTAGATAGCGGGGCATTCAACATATTTAAAGGGTTTTTATGAGAAATTTTTCGTTGACCCACTTTTCAAGAATTATGCTTAAGGTGTAATATTTAGTGAAATCTTTGAAAATCTTCTCCTCTGAAACAACTGGGCCAAGTGGAATGAAATTTTGTGTGGAAGGTCCAAATGTCAGCCTGACTAAAGGTGGTACCAGGCAACCCGGCCTGACATCCAAGATGGCCGTCATAACTAAAAATATAAAAAAAAAGACCATTGTTGATCTTTTTTTCCACCAATTGAGCTCAAATTTTAAATATAGAAAGTATACTGTATGGGATTCAAAATATATAATATTCTTTTCTGAGAAAATTTTTATTGACCCAATTTTCAAGAAATATGCAAATTAGGTATAATATTTAGTAAAATCTTTTCCTCTAAAATCACTGGGCGAATTGGAACCAAACTTCCTGTGGAAGGTTCCTACATCGGCCTCAAAAAAGTTTGAACCAGTCTAACATGCCTGTTGTTACTAAATATATATATCTATATATATATATATATATATATATATATATATATATATATATATATATATATATATATATATATATATATATATATATATATAATAGCCATTGTGGATCCATTCTAAGCTCAACTGGCTAAACCCAGCTGAGTTTATGGCATAGTGAAGCATGCCTGCATGTGTGTGTTGCAAAGTAGGCTTCATTGAAGCAAAAATGGTCATAAGCTCAATTTATTTCCCATCTTAAGCTGATGAACCAATTATGGTAACCACATCACATTGTCTTAAAGGCACCACAGTGGCTGTGTGGTCTTAAACATTCGATGTTACGAATCACAGCACCTTTCACCCCTGACATTGTGCATTAATGCCAAGTGGGCTAGCACTTCATCTTTGAAAGTTTGTCAGTTAACTTGCTGCTTGGTCGTGGTTTTCTCCTATAATCCAGTGTCCTCCACCATTTCCAAAATTGACAATCTCCATATAAGTGAAATATTCTTGAGTTGAACGTTAAACAGCATTTCAATCAAAAACAAACATTGTCTTACATATGCAGCCAGTTGAGCATCACAGGCCCTATTGGGCCTCTTGTTTATAGACAACATATTTATTGTGTTTGGCAATATAATTTTTCAACAAACAATCGGTATACCAATGGGCACAAACTGTGCACCTTTGCTTGCAAATATAATTAAGAATGTTTGCATAACCTTGTCAAAATCTGGAGAAAAAACTGTCGCTAAAACTACACATACAGATATATAGATGACGTTCTATCTCTAAATAATCCCAAATTTGGAGAATATGTAAATGCCATTTATCAAAGTGAGCTTGAAATAAAAGACACAACAGATTATCCATGTTCTGCTTCATATTTGGACTTATATCTCAATTATGATACCTAAGAAAGGTTACATCTGAAGCTATACGACAAACGTGACTTTAATTTTTCTATTGTCAAGTTTCCTTTTCTTTGCAGTAATATCCCTTCTTCTCCTGCGTATTGTGTATATGTTTCACAGTTAATACGTTATTCAAGAGCTTATTCCCACTATGAGGAATTTCTACAACGAAGCAGACTGCTTACAACTAAATTGTTGGCGCAAGAATATTGCAAGCCTAGGATAATCAAGGCCCTAAAAAGTTTTATGGCCGTCATCATAATGTTGTTGATAAATATGTAGTCAATGTGTCCCAACTTATACTGGATACATTTGATTTATCATAGTTCTTTGTTCCTTTCATTCTCTGCATATTCTTCTAATAATGACCCAATAAAAAGTTTAAGAAAAATCTTTTTAATATAATAAATGGCTATACATCTGCTTTCTAGATATTAATTTTGAACTAAATCGGTTCGAAAATAAGCATCTTTCAACCGTTTATCACTTTTGGCTATATATATAGTAATGGCGGCCATCTTGGATGTCACAGGAAGTTGATTTGTGCAAACTTTAGGTTGCACCACCTTGGGACCTTCCAAATCAAATTTCAATCCATTTGGCTATGTAGTTTCAGGAAAAAAGGATTTTCAAAAAATTAGCTATAAATAGTAGCTTATTTGCATATTTCGCTTATAATGACCCAATAAAGAAAGTTTCAGAAAAACCTGTTACATATGTTAAATGGCTATACATTTGCTTTTTAAGTATCAATTTTGAACTAAATTGGTGAAAAATAAGCATGTATCAGCCATTTATAATTTTTCTATTTATAGTAACGGCGGCCATCTTGGATGTCACCGGAAGTTGATTTGTGCACACTTTACTCTGCACCAACTAGGGACCTTCCACACTAAATTTGGTTCAAATAGGTCCAGTAGTTTCAGGGAGAAGCACACACCACCATAACATAAGCTCATTTAAAAAAAATCTAAAATTATTTAAGATACGTAGTATATGTTTGTGGAGGTCAATCATAAATGACAATATTTTGAGGCCCCAAAGGGGAAACTCTATCATAAACTTAAAAATAAAAACTTACTAACAGGTCTTAATAAGATTGTAATATAGAAGTGGTGTTTTATACCCAACTTAATTCAAGTATATCTAGCCAGTTAGTTCTAGAATTGTGAAAAGATTCCCAAAGAAAATCACCAACCTTTTGCAAGCAATATGATAAGTGCTATTAAACTAGGTTGTGCCAAAAGAAGTTTTCAATGTGTTTTCCCCAAGCTGGTCTTGATACAAGTTTAAAATCAGAAATAAGAGGTATAGGGGAAATAACTCTTGAGCTTCTATTAAGTGAAAACATGAACTAGTTAAATCATATTCAATATTTTAATATAAATTGTATAAAAACAGTAACAAAAATAAAAAACTATACAAAAACTTCAATCAATCTCTTTACAAACATACACAAATATATACATAAATATTGACAAACCAACGTTTTATTATTTTAATTATTTAATTATTTATTCCGGGACAGGTAATGACTAGTCATACATTATTCAAGGAACTCATTGTTCGACATACATCAACTAACTCCAGATTTAGACATAAAAATTAAACTTTCTTCACAAACTCAAACAAAAATAAAAAGGTTAACTTTCATTTCTCTGGTGATTTTAATTTATTCCATCCAAAATTTTTAACATGATTAAATAAATCGATGTTGCTTTTTCTAACCTTTTTCTCAGTATTAACTGGTGTGTGTGTGTGTGTGTGTGTGTGTGTGTGTGTGTGTTATATTAAATGTATTTGACCAGCCAGATAAAATTACACATTTATCAATACTTCTAACAAATTTAAAAATCATTATTGGTATCAATTTTTCCTCATTTTCTTAAAACTTCACACACAGAATTTATTTAGTTAACAGATTTTGATTGGTTAAATCTGTCATTTTAACAGATCTGAATTGGTTAAACTTGTCATTTTATAATTCCACAGATGTGAAGTAGCACTTTATGTCATTAATTGTCATTTATATAAAATTATATCACAAACACACAAGATCATGGTCAACTCATACACACAAGTCCATAAACAAATTGTTTATATCAATGAGCAAATATAATGAATCAAATCTCAGTATAAATAATTTGGCAAGATGAAGATCAGGTAGATATCCTTGGGTATATCAATCCATAATGTCATTTATTATCTTTTAATTCCATAACTCCAAATCAATTCTGGTATTTGCCAGGCTGAAAATATAAAAATAAGAAACTTAAGTATCTTTAAAAAAATCTTAAAATGGTTTTAAGATTAAAGTGTGATCTATGTATGAAAGGGAGATAACTGATAAATTTTCTTCCCTTCAAAACTGTTGTAATTTATTATGAGTATACAAATCTAAACTTAATTTATTTTTATTACATGAATTTGAAATTAAAGTTTTAAATTAAATAATTCTTTTCTGTTTATGAAAAAGTGAAACATCTTCATATTTGTAGTTACAAAATTCATGTTACTTTTATTAAAAAAACTAAATACATTTACTGGTAAATTTCTTAATATATTGTATAAAAACAAGATTTCATTTGTGTATCATATAAAATCCCTCTATTTTTGTTGTACAACAATTTCTGTGTAGCATTTACTATTTGTACTTTCAGTGATAATTTTTTAGCCAGATATTTCAGAAATACTGACAAGATTTGTCATATTTTAGTATTTGTACTTTCATTGATAAATTTAATTGATTCCCTGGTACCCTGGTACACATATATCACAAATACTAGCAAGATTTGTCATTTATTCTGTAAAATGACATTATTTTAGTGAACTGTGGCAAGCATGGCTATAATCGGTATTAATTAATTTTGTACAAATTATTATTTGGGGGATTTAATGTGGTACCCAGATAAAATCTATCCAAGATTTTACACTTACCTTTGTACTTCTATCACAAGCTTAACAACTGTTACTATAGATACCATTACATCATCTGAACCAGAAGTAAGTTTGCTGTCATGGTAACAGTAATGCTATAATTGATCTGAATCAGCAGTAGGTTTTGTTTGATCTGAATCAGCAGTATGTTTTGAAGCATGTTTGCATTTATTTGAACATATGTCACTGAGAGTCTCTTTTGAGGTAGCACCATAAATTTAAGTCAAAAGAGACAAAACGGTTTTTTATCACAACTTTAAACACTTTTAACAATAACATAATGACAAAATCCTGTCCACTTCTTAACAATGAATCCTAAAATAGAAAATAAATTCAATTTTACAAGAGACAGCTTAAAATTTATCTCCCTTACATCACAAATAAAATGTCTAGTTAAGAAGACTGAGTTATCTCCCTTACAACACAAATAAAATTTCTAAGTCAAGAAGACTGAGTTATCTCCCTTACAACACAAAATTTCTAAGTCAAGACTGAGTTATCTCCCTTACAACATTTTGCATTCAAATTAAAACTGAACGAAATTAAAACTCAAAAAGAATAAGTTGTAACCAAGCCTCTCTTGATGGTAACCATAGAGCTTGATAATGTACAGTAAAAATAACACCAAAAATTTTATCTTCCATTGCAAAAAAAAAAAAAAAAAAAAAAAAAAAAGTTAAAAAACTACAGACCCCTGTTGTCTTGTAGTACTGTATATATTTAAGATAATTAAAATTTATTTTGAATACAGGCTTGATATGTTAAAATTGAAAGGTTAGATAAGTTCACTATTTATCAATATATACAACTGTCTATACATCAGATAAACTGAATCATAATTCGTTATTAATGTTTTACCTACTTTTGAATAACATTATTGTGTAAAGTTTCTGATGCTAAAATCCAAGACCTAATCTGTTCCTACAGGAATCTAATAAATACATATAAATATTCATATATAAATTAGATATATAAATAATTATAATTCATACCTTAACAAAACAAAACTTTGGTTCAAATCATTATTCCATTACTGGTACGACGGATATCTTCCTCACTTCCCCCTCGACCACTGTCTATTGTAGTTACCTCCCCTGAACCATCACTCCTCGTGTCTTCTACACCTTTTTTCATTAATAAAAGTTGTCTGTTCTGAAATATAAAATAATTCAGTGAAATTTGTTGTTTTGAAGACATCAAATATTGTCATGCAAATAAAACATTCCACATGCACTTAGTCAGTAGTTTTGAAGCGTCATTTTTTTTTCTTTCAATGATAAACAATCACCGTGGAAACATTAACTGCTGGTAATGTACCTGAAGATTCATATGATACATAAATTTTGCACTTTTCTTTAAGAAACAATTAATCTTTGAATTTCTGATTTTTTTTAAAGAAGAGAGAGAGAGAGAGAGAGAGAGAGAGAGAGAGAGAGAGAGAGAGAGAGAGAGAGAGAGAAACAATTAAAACTTTGTGTATTGGTTTAAAAAATTTGCAAAAGTAAAAAATGCCAAAATGCCAAAAGAATAATATCTGTAGTAACCATCAAGATTAAATTACGACAATATATATACCGGTAAATGTATACATATTACATACATGTATTCATAATATGTAATGAAAATTAGCATAAACACACATATAAAAATTCTAAATTATTTAAGCTTTTTATTGGTGCAAAACTCATTTAAAACTTTAAGTTAAAATTGTTTAAAAAAGATGGTCAAAAGTTCTTATACAGTCCAAGGAACAGAAAAAATAGACAAAAGTACTAATAAAGTCCAGGGGACAAAAAACAAAGAACAAAGTGTATAAACAGGGACAATAAATGTATTTTCCTCAATTCTATAAACAAAACATGTGTTCAGCAAACAAACAACTTTATTAAATATCATAAAGCAGATTGTGGTCAACTGTAGAATATTTTAGAATTAGAAAAAATGATTATTTGAGAATTAAAAAACATCAAAGTGTAAATATCATAACAATCTCATAAATTCAATAAAAATTCAATAAAACATAAAAAATCTTTTAATCTGATTTCAATAATAACTTTTAACCAAAAAAAAGATTTTTATGCAAAAAATTTCACACATGTAGGACATGCTTTGACATGCTTCAGATATTAAAATCTCCTACTTTATTTCCCAGCTATTTTTATATTAACCACAAAGTCCAACTTTTATAGATTTTAATTAGTATTTTAACATCAGTTTAATAAAGACAGGGGGCATTTGTTAACTTGTAACATTTTTATCTCCATTGTAAAGAGTAGAATTAAAACTCTGTATCATTTTTTTATCTTTAATTGTAAAGAGTGAATTTAAATAAGATTAATCTGTCAACTCCACCATCAAAGACTGCCTTTATAAATCTGAGGCTTTATAACTGGAGTAATTAGCCAGACTCCTGCAGAGATGAGCCCTTTTGTCAATTGGAGTGTTTAACCTTTATTTCTTGCATAAAATCTGTGTTTTGTTGGATGACCCCTCCTCTTTCTTTAGCCAATAATACCAGGTATTCATTGACCAGCTTGTTAAGACTACCCCACTGTCCTCTAAGAGAACTTATTTTTTCACCTGAATTTTGTCACTTTTTCATGGTTTTGTACAGACAAGCTTTGTAAAACTACCTGGGATTAACTGAAATATTTCACACATATTAGTTTCAATAAGGGTTTAAAAATTGTAAAATGTATTCACATGTAGGTGACAAAGTGAAACTAATTCTTCACTGGCTATAGTTTATTGTTATTGTCTATAGATCTATATACTTTTACTGTATCATATCTGACTTACTCACTGTGAGTAATATGTATGTAATATTGATTCAGGGTGGAAGGGGGGTGTCATAATCAGCTTTTTGAGGCGTCATAATCATCTACCCTGGTCTAACTTAATGAAGAATGTACTTAATTCTGGTTTTGTAGCAGAAAGTTTAAAAAATCATTGACAAATTAAAAAGTGAAAATATATATAGTTCAATTTTACAAATTTATTAATGTAACTTAAATGTATGTACCTTTTTTTCACTTTGTGTGTGTGTGTGTGTGTGTGTGTGTGTGTGTGAGAGAGAGAGAGAGAGAGAGAGAGAGAGAGAGAGAGAGAGAGAGAGAGAGGAGGTTGGCTAAATTTAATGAAGTCTTATCATTTTTTTCTGCATTTTATTTTTGGCTGTCAAAATGTTCAGACCTACAAGATAAATCAAATAACAAGTTTGATTTTTAGATGAATTTTAGAAACTTATCCACATATTTAGTGCACATTTTAAATTTACGGTGAAATATTTATCACAGAAATGAGAGAAGAGAGAGAGAAATTTATATAACACAATATGATTTATAATTATGTCACTTAATCTATAATCTTTGATGATAAAACATTATAGTGACTTGTATAATGTTTAGACAGTCTGATACCCCCCCCCCCCCATATCTAGCTGACTTATCCCCTCCCCTATATCTAGCTAACTAATCCCCCCTCCCCCATATCATCTACCTGTTTTTGAGGTAAGATACAATTAACTATAATATGTAGGTAAATATTTATTAAATATTTATGTCAACTTAAACAAATTAAGAACACCCAGGATATGATATAACATCTATGGTCAGTATGGACATATTGTCTAACCAGTGGTCATTCTATCTAACTGACCATACCTGTACATAAATATGACACAGACTGTTAGTGGTCATCCAGTGATACCATACAAGGGCTAACTGAACAAATAGACATCATACTTTATTTACACAGTTTTTATTTACAGGTAGCCTGATTAACAAAATGACATAATAAAGATGACAGATTTAGTTATTTTAATCAGATGTAATTATATTCTGATCAAACACTGTTCCTGTACATAAGTGTGACAGTATGTAAACAGTACATACATGTACAACATCCTCTCTTAGTTACCCGGGTGTAGATTTGCCATGGAATCCATGGAATTTCCATGGATTTTTCGTACATGGAAAGTGTGGAGTATTGGAACCGTATGTACGTGGAAATTCCATGGACATGTACGTGGAAATTCTATGGACAATGTACGTGGCAAATCCATGGACATTTTGGAGTATTGGAACCGTATGTACGTGGAAATTCCATGGACATGTATGTGGAAATTCCATGGACATGTACATGGCAAATCTGTGGACATGTACGTGGCAAATCTGTGGACATGTACGTGGCAAATCCATGGACATGTACGTGGCAAATCTGTGGACATGTACGTGGAAAATCCATGGACATGTACGTGGCAAATCTGTGGACATGTACGTGGCAAATCCATGGTCGATGTACATGGAAATCCATGTACATTGTACATGGAAAATAAGTGTCAAATTTTTAAAAAGTGATCCATCCAGATGAAGTATTTATAGACAGCATCAAGAAAAAAATGGCTACTCTGTGAGTCAGCACATTTTGCTGAAATTATGAAATGACATATTTGTTGCCTATGACTGTTTTAAAAATTATTAAACAAAATCACATCAAGTCTTTAGAACCTCACCAGTGTATTTTATTCATGATATTTTCATGTTCATACAGATCTTTAAAAGATTAATTGCTCACTCTTAATGACAATAAATATATCATTTTTTTATTTTAATTTTTTATCTGAGTTAAACTTTATAACAAAAATAGTTGCCTGTATCATTTATGTTAGTTACATGATAGAATGAAGTTAATTAAACTCACATGGCACTTTCCATACTTTAAAATACAGCTAAATAATTCCCAAATGATACTTTCAATAGTCTGCTTATAATTTCACTAGATTCCATTATCTCAAAAAGGTTTCCTTTGTATAATATCCAGTAACTTTGCCACAAAATATAAGATTTTATGTCCTTCTTAGTCTTGTATAGTCTAAAGATGAAATGTCTAAAAATGCTAGTCATACCAGGCAGCCATCTTTTTTTCTTGTTGTTGTCTAGCAGAACCTCCTAATTGTATGAACAAAGCACTTGAATTGCTGACCTAGACACTTGAGAAAAATGCCATGGATATCCATGGAATTTCCACGTACAGAGTTTGTTGAAAATGCTGAGCCTGAAACTTTGTATATTTTGTTAAACTTTCATTGACAGACAAAAATTTGCCACAAAAATCCATGTACATGTCCACAGAAATTCCATGGAAAGTGTGTACATGTCCATGGCCAAAAAGATGGCAAATTTATTTTTCCATGGACATGTACACACTTTCCATGGATTTTTGTGGCATTTCCGTGGAAATCCATGGATTTTACATGGACATGGACATATGTCCATGGAATTTCTACAGCCGGGTAGGGTACAGATGACATATGTGTGAGATAATTATGATAATTGCCATCCATTTTAAAATGTATTCCCTCACTTTATCACTCTACTTAGTTAACGCCCATCTAAGAATGTACCCCTTTAATAGACACCCTCCTTAGTAAACCTCCAACCAAAAGTGTACCCTTAAAGGGTACCTGTAACGATTTTCAGTTTTGACATATTTTATTCGTCGTACTTAAATATGGCTGTAGCGAAAAAATTCCATAAAATTCCATTCCATAATAAGGTAGATATCGGTGATTTTATAATGCATCTCTAGAAATCCAAATCAAAAAGGTCGAAATCGAGGCACTCGTGTTGTGACGTCATACCAGTAACATACCTCAACAGAATATTATTTACCAACTACTAAAATAAGTCAAATACGAACTCGTAGTTTAACTTTCTATGATTATTTTACGAGGAAAACTATTTAATGAAGTGGAATTAACATCCGTTAGACATGTACCGATAATTAAGATAATTATTAATCCTTTTGTTTATTATACACATTTCTTAGATTCAGACCCACACCTGTAATTAACAGGATGTCACTTATAATTTGCAAAATTGATTTGCAGGTTGATAAAGTTATCTTACGTCCTGTAATATACAAATATATGTTTACCAGTTTACAGTTCGAGTAAAGTAAAAATTTTTATTTGGTAAACGTTATTTATCATATACAGTATAAAGATTTCACTCCGGAAAAAATGGATATTTCATTTGTAAATTTTAAAAAGTAAGAAAAAGAATTCTTTCTTAGTTTTCATGTCAATAATAATAATAATAATAATAATAATAATAATAATGATAATGATAATAATAATAATAATAATTATTATTATGAAATATAACTTTTAGGCAAAATCAAAAATTAAAAATTGACGACCAGAATAGTTTAATTAAAACATGTTTATTGATCTACTTACAGCATATATTTTATTAGATTTTAGTTTTCATTTTCCTTGGGCATTTATTTAGCTGTGATTTTCTTAAATTCTTTATTCTATATATACAAATTCATAAAATTATTATTATTATTATTATCATCTCGTTTTTTAAAATGTGGTCTCATTCTAAAATCCGTGTCATTTCATTTTAAACATTTATAATATATTTCGCGTAAAATAATTTGAGATGGAATATCTTGGTTTTTTTTTCTTTTTAATTATCCCAGCATTAATTTGCCATCGGGACAGTTGAAAAAAAACTAATTTACAAACTTTAATTTTGTGAACTTTTTCGAGGAAATGTGATGCCGCCAGACTACTTAAAAGTTTTCTACATCACGGTCTTTTAATTTCAACTGTCAATGAACATTGCACAAAGAACATAGACGATTGGTTTTTTATGAATTGATTTTTACCCAGTGCCACTGTCATGTGTTGATTTTGAATTTTTATTAAAATAATGCATTCAAAATTCAAAATTTTGAATGCATTATTTTAATAGAAATTCAAAATCAGCACATGACACCATAGTAAGTTCAATAATTTTCATCCGGTATTCTGTCCAGTCCGACTTGATATCTAATTCATTTTAAAATGTCGATGATAAAATTAATTTTTCGTGTATTTGACTAGTTAAAACTAATCGCGTATTTTTGTTAAAGCTATGCAACTTATCGTAATTCTCGAGTCTGTCCAGTCTGACTTCATAAAATAATTTATTTTCTTAAAAAGTCAAAAATAAAATCAATTTTCGTGTTATTGACAAGTTAACACTTGTCAAGTATTTTTCAACAGCTAGGCAACCAAATGCATTCACAATTCTTGAGTAGGTTGGAACTCGACTCAATATGTTCATCAGATTCGTCCGTTTCTGGTTCAAATAAATAACGGTTTTACTCCAAATTCATCAGTGATAAGATTGTCTACTGCTTCCCGAAATAATGACGAACTATTTGACATAAAAAGGTACATGTCAGAGTCGTTACTTTCTTCTACATACGTCAATATATCATCATTGTTACTACTGATCTATTAGGTTAGACACTACTTCTAGTACTGCAATGACGTCACACGTGTATAACTCAAAACGAGGCGTTTCACTTTTCGATAAAGAGAAAGTTATAAAATGTGGATTTCAGAACCGCTATAACTTTTTTATTTTGTCACCAATTTTGATGCGGTTTTCACTATTGTTATATTTAAATAATATATAAAACAATTGTGATAAAAAATTTTTGGTTACAGGTACCCTTTAAAGTTGAAACACTCCAAGACAAGACTATAACCCTAAGATGACAATCACTTTATCATCACCCTTTTAAGAATGTACCCCTTTATCTGACACCTACATAAGGCTGTGCCCCTTTATCTGACACCCTCCTTGTATGACAGCTACATAATGCTGTTCCCTTTATCTGACACCCTCCTTGTAAGACTGCTACATAATGCTGTTCCCTTTATCTGACACCCTCCTTGTATGACAGCTACATAATGCTGTTCCCTTTATCTGACACCCTCCTTGTATGACAGCTACATCAGGATGTTCCCTTTATCTGACACCCTCCTTGTCTGATAGCTACATAAGGCTGTTTCCTTTATCTGACCACTCTCCTTGTATGACAGCTACATAATGCTGTTCCCTTTATCTGACACCCTCCTTGTATGACATCTACTGTGCCCTTATTTTTTACTCACCTCATCTGGATGATATACAAGTGGTTTGTTATATGAATGAAGTAATTTTTGATGAAGTCTGATGGATGCCATTCTGTGTAGTTCTTCATGTTGTGTATCTGGACTAGAACTTCTACTTGGATCACTGATAGGTGGTGAATGATGATGGCCCATCTGAAATGACATGACAAAGATAAAAATTATGATGCTATCCAATGATGCCCTATCTGAAATGACATGACAAAGATAAAATTATGATACTATTGAACGATGGCCCATCTGAAATGTGCCAAAGATGAAATGATGTGACAAAGATCAAAGTTATGATACTATCTAAAGGATTGCCTTTTTTTTTTTTTTTTGCTGTGCCAAAGAATGTAATTTTAAACTAATGCCTCTAACTATCAACAAAACAACCTAACCAGTACTTTCAATATTTAACTTTACATTTATAAAATAATTAGAAATACAATCTTAAACAAACCAGGTGTCAATCTTCAAACAAAGTCAACAAAAGGAAGCTAGCCTCTTTATAATAATTGATATAACAGATAAAATTGGATTTTTTATTAAGTATGACTTTCGTCTACAGACTTAGCGTCAATTGTTTATATTTTTGGCGTATATAAATATCCCATTAGTTTTAATATAGATATACTTAAATAAGAATCTTTTATTTTAAGTTGATCATCTGGGGTCAAGTGTTAAATATTGACAAACTTGACTGATATGTAATTTACATTTCTTATAGAAATTCCAATTCTTAAGAAACTACAGAACTCTTCAGTAAAGAAGATAAGTATAGTCAAGTATTGAATTATCAGCTTATGGTAAACTTCACATAATCAAATGCTGACAGGGGAAACGGTCAATGAGGGGCTCAAACATATTATTTTAACATGTTTTACCAAAAGATAATTTGTCAGATCAATTTATTACTTTCAAAGAATTATTACCATGAATGAGAAAAATAGTGAAATATATTGTGCTATTTTTTTCTTTTTTAAAATATCAAAATTATAAATTAGCGGTAAGATATCTTTTTGATATTTTGTATTCATAAATCTTTTAAATTTTAAACATTATTTTGTGAAAAAAATTACTTTCAAAATTTATGAAAACTAAATTCATAATTTCAATAAAAGAAAGCTTTTCATCTGGCCCTTAAGATGGAATAAATATTTTAATATTTTTGCTTACATTACTGATCCAAAACTAGGGGGTGTCTAGTGGTTTTCTATAGCATGTACTTATGTGTAAGATAGTAATCCACTTGCTAACCTTCTCCAATCAAACCAAAGAGGGTTACCATAGTTATTGTTTTAAATAGTTAAATCATGATTTTGGTTTATACTTTTTTTTGTATAATACATATTCATGTACCAAGATCATGATTTTATCATCACATTACAAGAAGGCTTTACTGGTTATAAAAGCAGACAAACAAACTGTTAACCTGCTGTATATGATTCAAAATGTGACCAAACAGATTATAATGATTTAATTCAGAAAAAAAAACCTGTGTTCACCAGACTAAATTATGAGAAAATTGTAACAAATCAAACAAAATATCTACTTATATATAGTAACAGCTTGTATGTTAATTCTGATTGAACATCAAATTTGTTTCGATTAAATGGTTTTACATTTCATTTGAGGATAAATATTTTTTGTAAATCTAAATGCCACCAGCTTTTAAGTTGAAAGAAGCAAAAACATTTAGTGATAAATAAAACACTGTTTACAGATATTTATCCAGGATGATATAGTTTTGTTCCATTTTCAAACCTTATCTGGTATGGGACCCACAACCTCCCATTCATAAAACAAATGATAGAAGAACTATAAAAGTAGTACAAAGAAAAAAATCACTGAATGAAAAACATGTATTTTCAAATTCAGTTATAAGGAAATGCATAATGATGATATAATTCATGTTCTTTTTTTAAAATTCGGTTTTCATTAGGTTAATGGCAAATTTTCCATACATTTTATATGTTCCCATATGTTGAAAAATGTGCATTAAATTGAAATACATGTATATATATTCACCTGTTGAGCAAGTTGAGCACTATATTTTGTTGATAATGGATTCCCACCACCAGACACTTCTGGAGCTATCATAAATATCCCAGAATCCCTATGGTCAGATCGATGATCATCCATTGAAAAACTAACTTCCTTTTTAACATCACTGCTAGGTAAATGATTTATTTCATAAGTAGGATGTTTGGGATTATCTTTTGTTAAACATGATTTTTTCCCCTGAAGTTGTAATGTTTCAGCGATTTGAAAATCAGCTTCCTGATGTGGAAGTCCTTTATGTTTCCTTTGGGTATCTACCCTCCTAATTAGGAATATTGTCACAATTATAGCTAATGATAATACAACAGTAACACATGCTATAGTGATAGCAATTAACACATTTTGACCAATAATTCCTTCTGAGATTTGATTGGCTGTCTCAGTGTATTCGACACTAATAACAATCCTAGCACCTGTCTTTTTTGGTTCTGCACCGTTATCTGTCGCAGATAAATACAACTCGTATTTTTTAATATCTGCTGTTTCTATATGTCTAGATAAATAAATTTTCCCTGAAAAACTGTCAATATGGAAGAGATTAACGTCAGTACTCCTAACTATGGCATATGTGATGTCGCCATTTTTATCTTCATCAATGTCATGAGCTTCAATTGTCGCTACAAGAGAATTTTTTGGTGAAAGATGTGAAATTTTTTTGTAGTGTTGCCAGTTGGGTAAATAAACTGAGGATAATTATCATTTATATCTATGACTTTAATATAGACAGTAACAGAACTGTTCCGAGATGGAACACCTTTATCTGTGGCAACGACGTCAAATTTATACTGATCTTCTACTTCTCTGTTAAGTGGCCTTTTGGTTCTTATTTCTCCGTAGGGGAAAATAGTAAATGGCATATCTATTCGATGATACTGTGAGGCAAATGCGAAAGTAATCTTTCCATTTTCATTTGTATCATTGTCATATGCAGTAATGGTTCCTATATAAGTATCCGCACTTTCTTCCTCCATTACAGTGAAGGTATAATTAGGTTGTCTGAAGGTTGGGAATTCATCATTTTCATCCAGAATCTTTAACCTGACCACAGTGCTAGAAGTATATTTAGGACTTCCTCCATCTCTAGCATAAACAATAAATGTTATGGTCTCATTTGATTCCCTGTCTAATCTGACATTGGCTTTAACCAATCCAGTGTTTGGATCAACAGAGAAGATGTTTGCCACTCTTGGCTCTAGAAAGTAATACACTTGTGCATTTATTCCCTCATCAGCATCAGATGCTGTAACCTTGGTGATAACGGCTCCAATACGATTGTTTTCTGATATTGTGGCATTATAACTAGCATGAGAGAATACTGGTGGATTATCATTTTGATCCTGAACTTGGATTATAAAACTTGATGTCTGGTTCCTTTGTGGAGAACCACTGTCATTACATTCAATTGTCACTACATGTTCTATCTGTCTCTCTCTATCTAATGAACCGGAGACAATAACATTGAATGAGTTATCTCCCCTAGAATCATCCTCTATTAATTTTTGGATCTGAAATGGTCCGTCCGTTTTGATAGAACATTGAACTTTAGCATTCAGCCCAATATCTCTGTCAGTAACAGCAACATATGCTAAAACTGTACCTTTTTTTGAATTTTCAGGAATTTTCCCATCCAAAAGTTGACTAATGGCAATCTCAGGTACATGGTTATTTGTATCGATAACATTGAATGTAACCATTGCTAAGCTACTACGTGAAGGATAACCATTGTCATAAGCTCTGACACCAACCTGATGTGCTTTCCCTGGAGCAAAGTTCAACTTACGTACAATTGATATTTGACCCGTTTGTTGATTAATAGAGAAAGGAAACTGTGAACTACTCGCTTCTAATGAAGAAAATTCATAGTTAATCTCTGCATTTTTCCCTTCATCTGAATCAGTAGCATTTACATTAACTATAACAGTATCCATAGCAACATCTTCCATTAATGTTACATTATAATTTTTCTGTGTAAACACGGGATCATTGTCATTAATGTCTCCTACTTTAATATTAACGATTAATCTTCCAGTTTTCAAGGGATTTCCTCCGTCAGATGCGATAACATAAATCTGATACTCTGCTGCTGCCTCTCGGTTCAGTTTTTGTTTCAGCCTAATACTGACCTGTGTCCTATCTCCGCTATCATCAACGTCAAGAGCAAACACCCCACTGTCTGGTACAAGATTGTAGGACAATTTGGAATTTAATCCAATATCTTTGTCATGAGCAGATATTATAGGAAATGTAGAATTAATGTTAGAATCTTCAGATATTGGTACTGATGTTGAATTTTTAGAAAATTCAGGACTGTTGTCATTAATATCTAAGACAGTCACCTGTACATCTATTTGTTTGAAATATGCACCACTTGAAGCACCAATTCTTAAAGACAAAACACAGGTATTCTTGTACAGACAGAGAG
The DNA here is from genome assembly GCA_029721355.1 of Tegillarca granosa. NCBI lineage: Eukaryota > Metazoa > Mollusca > Bivalvia > Arcoida > Arcidae > Tegillarca > Tegillarca granosa. The sequence continues at coordinate 96,829 of JARBDR010000560.1, forward strand.
CTTCGCGATCTAATTTTGATTTTACTGATAATGTCCCTGTGTTATTCTGAATGTAAAAAGATGACAAGTAGGAATTTTCATCTGAACCTCCGACACTGAGAAATCTATATTGCATGTTTGATAAAACTGAGGGCGGGGCTTCCATTTCAATATTACTGTCGTCTGCAACATTTCCAAGAATGACTGGTGCCCTTTCTTCATCCACACTATACTCTATAACATTACACTTGACGCTGACGAACACGACAGCAACAACTAACCACATGGAAGACAGAAAAACCATTTTGTTGTTCTGATCATCTAAAATTCATCTCGAAAAAATCTGCTCAAATTTCCTTAAAAAAGTCTTTCTTAATAGTGGCTATGTCTTTAGACGATCATTTAACTGTCATTATTTTACCTGAAAGTATAAAAATATTGAATATATTTATTATGAAGGTCAAAAAAGTTAAAGAATAAGTACTGATTAGTCTTACAAATATAATACTAACTATATGTTGGTTAATCTTAAATATAAAACTATTACTATTGATGTGTACATAAGGGTACTACATTAATCACGGCCAGTTAAATCGTAAATCTCTCTAACTCACTACTACCTAAATCGTTAATCTGTCCCCGCTGATATTCTGGTCAACTGTTTTTGGATCTATGTGGGTTACGATAAAGAAGGGTGTATTTGTTTTAAATTATACTAACAAATTAACTCTTATTAGTAATGACTGTTTCATTTTAAAAATAGAAATTGTGAAATAATAAATTTACTAAATTCCTTTACACCAATAAAGCGACAAAGATAATTTTTAGATAAATGAAAAAAACAAAAAGATTCAGTATTTACTCAGTATATGTACAAAGTCTTTATTATTAATATTTTTTTTTAATCTTTTCAATTATATTTTTATACATAAAACAATTGTTACTCTTATCCATGAGTATTTTCTACCACAGTAAAAAGTTTTTCTCATTTGGAGTGAAAAATTCCATATATAAATATATCTATCTGTACTTGGCCCTTAAAGCAAATAGTTTTCTGTCAGAAGAAGTTCTTTTTGTTATTGCATATTTTCATTGCATTTTACAAAAATGTTAACCATAGTTCTTTATTTATTCTGAATCAATTTTTAAAAAAAAAAAAAAAAAAAAAAACATTTTTTTATAATCAGCATTTAAATTTTAGAAGAAGTTGCCAATGAATCTGTCTTTGCTGTTTTTGCAAATGAATCTGTCTTTGCTGTTTTTGCAAATGAATCTGTCTTTGCCATTTATATTTTCAGGCTAAGTTATATAAAACTTATCCATGAAATCTTGGGTTATTTTCTTTTAATTTCACAGAGTTTATCAACTGGTTAGAGAGTACAGCTGAATCAAACTCGTGGTTGATTATATTTGTTTTTATATTATAAGATAAAATCTTTTAGAATATGTGCTGTTTTCATTTTTAAAAATAATAATGTCGTATTTTTACAGAAAATTTGTTATAATTTATCTTACATATTAAAATAAAATGTCCAGATGTAGAATTAATGTGTGGTATATATATACTTCATTATTCATTCACTTTTATACACTGATAAATACATTTCCTGTCTAAAATTCAAATTTGAAGATTATGTTGGAATGGAATTATACGTTATTGTGACTCAGTACCCTGATACATCCCAAAACATGAATAATGCAAAGCAAATAAAAATACACTCCACATCCAGTATAAAATATATGTTACTTTTCGATAACATAGAAAACATAACATAGCTGGGTTATTTTTACAATCTGGTTTGAATATATTATAATATGTATGGGTATTTCTGGTAATAATAAGAATTAAATTACACACGTTTAAAGAAAAAAAGGGGTTTTTCAGGAATCAGGGCCATGATATAAAATGGAAATTATAAGGTTTGAAATAATTTTTGAAAAAAAAAAAAAACAGATGTTAAAACAAGAAACAGATTACAATTTTGATTAAAAATTTTAGATACTGGGTGGTATTTTATCAAGTTCTGTAGCAGTTGAGGGAGACAACCATCAAAATGTAATGAAAAATTGTATAGCTAAGTAGGAAATATTTCAGTCTATTGGATTAATTGTAATAATTCTGGTGTGTGTGTGTGTGTGTGTGTGTGTGTGTGTGTGTGTGTGTGTGTGTGGTGTGAATTCCTTGAATTTAGAAGTGACACAGTTATACTCAGACTGTTAACATGAATGAATACTTGGAAGAAAAAAACTTAAGACACACCATTTCTCACCAAATGCACAAAAGTGAATATTGATATTGCTCCAGGGCAGATGTTGGGCGGAGCAAAAATGGTCAGTATGGAGTAGAAAATAATTTTGTGGACAATGTCCAGCATGAAACTAGCTGTTCTATTGAAACAAACGCTGATAGAATGTCAGAACAAATAGCTGGACATTTACTGCTACTATTGTAGTGTAAACCCAAGTGACTTTGTGGGGGAGACACCACTACTCCACCCCTTAAATTTTAAACAAATTTTACAAATTGACCATAATTACTACCTGTTTACAACTAATGTTACAAAAGCAGAATCTGAGAGAATTTTTTCAAAATTTTGTTTTCGATCTTTGCAAGATTTTTTAAAACAACATGTACTGAACTATGACTAAAATAAGTCTAACTTTTGAACTCTTCATTAAAATTTTAATTTTGACAGATGATGAAATCAGACCATTATGTTAATTTCTGTTTAAAAACATTTCTTTTCCTTTTTTTAAATGGGGGGGGGGGGGGGGGGGGAAAGAGAGAGAGAGGCCATTTAAAAATGATTACATAGAAATTCATTGGTGGGTGATACATAAGGAAGTTCTACATAGAATCTTTTTAATTTTTAATATTTCTTTTTCAATCACAAAATTTTATCCATGACAGTATGACCTACTAAATTAACAGGTACTAGTACAATTATATGGACAGGAAAATTGTACTCTAAATGTTTACTTACAATAAAAAATTTAATTTAATTTCCGTTAATTTAACCCATAGCCAAAAAATTCATACTTTTTTTGGAATTAATGTTTAATCAACAAAAACAAATTTTATGGTATAAAACTCTTTGATAAAAAACTGACATAGCGAAAAAAAATATGTCAGACTGATTACATATATCACTGAATTAAAATAAAGTCAATATCAGCATAAACTGAAATACATGTATTCCTAAAATATATCAGTAATAATGTAAAAGATGTAGCTCTCTCTCTCTCTTAATTTTTAAATTAAAATCAAATAGCTCTCTCTCTCTTAAACTTTGAAAAAATTAAAATTAAATGGTAATTGAAAAAAAAAAATTCACATATTTCATGCTTACAAAATAATTTTAAACCATTCTAATAGGCTAATGTTTTTTTTATTGTAAGAATTACTTTTCATATTTATAACATGACCAATATTAAGTAGAAAATATTGAATATTTAAAATTAAAAATAATATATTGGATAATGAAAAACATATGAGAAAAAATTACCTTCTGACGAATTTAAACATAATTTTGTAAATGTTCCATAATTTTTATATTCATATTAATGTCACATTTTTTTTTTCATCCATAACAAAACTCCAAGTAAAACAAATGGATACTAAAATAATGACTTATTGAACACAATTCATACACCATAATGTTGTTACCTTATAGTAATCAGTGTGTATCTGTGACTTACAGGTAACAGCCAATCAAAACACTCCTAACAAATGCTCTCTCCAATACCCACTAAACAGTTGACTTCTACCAACCTACCTAGCCAGGCTGCCTTCTCATTGCCTAGTGTAACTGGTTCCCTGTTAGGTTTATCATGTCACTGAGGACTTTCTAGTATTTAAATGATATTCTTTTGTAATCATGACAAAGGCGGGATCAGGCCAAAATTGGATTAAAATCAAAAGAAACTTATTTGATTGTAATGGGATATAAGACATTCCTAAGTACTGATGAAATAGTAAAATAAATACATATTTATCTATGTTTGTGATGTAACAGAGAATACATATAGGTATTTAAAACACACAGGGTGACTTTTAAAACTTTAAATAAACATTATATTGGGATGTGTAATGTTTATAAAATTTAAAGAAAATAATGAAAATTATAACTTACTTTCTTAATTTAGTTTTACTTTTTGATGAGTTTCATGTTTTTAAAAAAAATCATTTTTTATTTTTTTCCCTTTAAAATCTAGCATCCTTTTTCTTATTTTTCAATAATAATAATAAAAGTTGTTACAATCTGCTATTATTATTATTATTATTATATTAATGTTGTTGTTGTTTAGTTACCTTTTTTTTTTTTTTTTTTTTTAACATTATTTTAACATTTGTTCTTTTTAAGTAACCTCTTTATGATTTTTGTATACTGATTTTGTTTAAAAGAAGGTCACATTTCTGTCTTTTTAACTTCAAAACTTTCTGTACAAAATCTTTTTCATTTTCAATTGTCATGGCCGATAAAATTTATCACTAAATGTTGAGAACAATTTTTCCCCATTTTAATCAATGAGTCAATCAATAATAATTATATGATTTAATTATCTTCTAAAATAAATGATAAATAAAATTCTCCCTTAATGCTTATTCTATATGATTTTGCAATACTTCTTTAGGAAAAAAGAAAATTGGTATTTTATTATTATTATTATTATTTTTTTTTTTTACAAATTTCAAAGAATGTATTTCAAAATTATATAAGTTAGTTTTCTAACAAAGCCAATTTTGATTTTTCAAATCTCCAAAATGGTTTTTCAAATTGCTTATCACAATTCTTATATAATTCACTTTGTTATAATCTGCATATTCAGAATTCAATTCTTGTCTATAAATTTGAATATGGAAGCTTCTTCACTGTACGGACAAATTGTGTACAGACATGACAGCTGGTTTTACATTTCTCCATTTTGAGAAACTTATCACCATAAGAACCCAATACTTTTTTTTGTTAAACTAAAGTTTGTCTTTAGAAGTAACAAATAAAATAAATATTGACATGGACCAATATCAAACAGTTTTTCACAGGTAAGTTTCACAGGTAAGCTACAAGATAAATAACCAATTTATCTTTTCAAAATAAGATTTCACAAATTAGAGCTAAATATGCACCAACAAAAAACTCTTAATTTCCCATATAAAGACCAGCTTTGCAAATATTTAAATACTTTTCACTTTCTTACATAATAAAAACATTTAATTTTTTACCTGTTAAAAAACCGACCAATCATATATTGATGACCATATATCCAATATTTGCTTAAATTAATTGGTACACTTTTCTTGTATTGCTCACTTTAAAAATATTTCAGTTTTCACGGTAACATGATATTGTCCATGCCAACAAATTATACACTTTCTCAATACACTGACCATTTGACCAATCTATAGTACAGGTAGGTAAAAATAAAATAAATAAATCATGAGTTTCTCCATTGATACTGGACAATGCTATTGGTCAATTATATCAAGGCCAATGTTATTGTAGAATGTTTCTAGAGAACCTGGCACATCATTATGAGGAAATTAGCCCTTTATTACCAATCCCCTATGTCAATATGATCATATCATTGTAAAATTTTGATATTTAAAATTTAAAAGAAAATTCTACAAAGAAAGTGGTCAGTTTAGTAGCAATGTAAACTAATCAATTTTATATTAAATAGCTGCTACTACCATTTCTCAATGACCAGTTGTTTAATTTTGTTATCTCGTTATCTCACCTGTTCAGGTGACAAATCTTATATAAATATAAGAAAATCCCATGTTAAAGATACTTTATCTGATGGTTTTGTAAAATTATAATGGCTTAATTCATTAATTTTTAAGATCTTAGTAGCACTTAGTTGTGACCTCTAGGTTTTGGTGATAAAACTGACCACTGTGGATGACCATCAGTTTTGATTTCTAGGGTATTAATGATAACACTGTCTATTTTATAAAAACTTTTTCTATTTGGGATAAATGTCAAAATTATGATAACTGAGATTGTATAATCAAGTAGTCTATGAAAATTTTACTGCATGTGTACTGCACATGTACCCTGGTTAATGTTTGAGGCTATCTAACTTCCATTTTTAACCAAGAAGGAAACAACACAAAATACAGCTGATCAACACAGTATGGAAAGTTAACTCAAATGTTTCAAACATCCAATTGAAATAAAATAAGATGCATGTTATTTTAGAAAAGTTCATAGAATTTCTAACAAACTTAAGAGAATAAATTAACATTTCAGTAACAGGAGTGAAGAGCGGACAACTTGGACAAAAATTCTACATTTGAGACTTCTCTGTTTTAATTGTTTCTATTTGGTACAAAAACACTGCATTAGTACAATCCTGAAAGTTAATCGTGTCTCTTATAAAAAAAATTATACAAAAAGCTGGAGTTGTCCAGTAAACATCCAAATCAAAATTATAGGTACAACACACCAGAAAATGATTGATTTTGTTAATAAAATGCCAAAATATGAGGTGAAAAGCAGTGATTCAAATGAATAAAATGTTATACATAGAATTTAATTTATTTCAATTAAACAACATTTATGATTAGCCAATAACAAATAAATTAATTCAAATACACATTTAAGTTGTATTTTCCAGCCTTTTGAACAGTCCATTTAAACAACATTACACCAAGGTTATATGTCATTTATCTAATAAATAGGTGTTTGAAGTTGGCATAAATATCTTGAAATCAATGTGTATAAGTTTTAATTCAATTTCTTAAAGTCATTCAACAAAAAAAATTCTTTTAACTTTTTATTTTTGACCAAGAAAACAAAATATATATATTAGATTTATCAAACAGTAATTCAGAAATTTATTAATTTTCTTTCATGTATATATGTATATATATATATATATTTCTGTGGTGTATATCACACTGAGTTAGAAATTGACATCTTGTCATGTTTAATTTCGTTTATGAACTTGGACAATACCAGGGAAATTAAATTCTTCCGGATTATTAAAGTTCACCAATGAACTGCAAACAAATCGTAGTGCAGGACATGTTCCGCAACTGTGTTACCAGATCAGGTGAATAACAGCACCCAAGTGAAACAGGCTAAATCCATATTGGTGTTAGAGTCACAAACTGAGCGTATATACGCTGTAATATAGAGCGGATAAATTTAATTAACATGAACGTGCAGATTTTTTATCTGGCGTGAAAAATTAAAAAAAACTGACTATATATAAGATATGAGTGTTACTTTTTGCCTTTTGTCAAGTTTTCTATGGCCTAATTGATTTTCTAGTTCAGATATACTGAGGACTATTTTAACAAAGTCGGTAACAGCAGCTGTTTAGCTTCGAAGTTTTAGATGTAGATAAAAATACAAATCCTCATCAGCTGATATCTGCATCCATTAACATTTCATTATAAACAGTACAAATGTCCAATAACCACTGACGCTCAATAATTTGTTTTAAAATATACTTTTGAAAATCTTCAAATAAAACAAAATTCTTTAAATTGTTTCACCAGTAAATAAATTTTTAGAGAACTAACACCATTATTGTTCATCTCCTTCATTGTCTGGTCATGTTAATAAATATTATTCTTTTGTACTGTTAACACCCCATCTCTCTCTCTCTCTCTCTCTCTCTCTCTCACACACACACACCCACACACACACCCACACACATTAATTTTAAGAAATGTACCATTAGATTGCTCTTTATACAACAATCAAAATAAGAGAAAGCTTTCATTGATGATCACGATCACAGTTTGTTTGGTCAAATTTAACATTATTAAGATTTGAGGAAAGTAAATTAAGGGAGGTATATAAAGAATAAAACATAAATAAAACAGATTTAGTAACTCCAGAACAATGATACATTAAGCAGTTGTCAGAGTTACGAAGGGGAAATTAGGAGGGGTACTATAACAGGGTTTTACTGCCTGAGAGGCACTATAACAGGGTTTTACTGTCAGAGGGGCACTATAACAGGGTTTTACTGCCGGAGGGGCACTATAACAGGGTTTTACTGTCAGAGGGGCACTATAACAGGGTTTTACTGCCGGAGGGGCACTATAACAGGGTTTTACTGTCAGAGGGGCACTATAACTGGGTTTTTACTGCTGAAGGGGCACTATAACAGGGTTTTACTGTCAGAGGGGCACTATAACAGGGTTTTACTGCCGGAGGGGCACTATAACAGGGTTTACTGTCAGAGGGGCACTATAACAGGGTTTTACTGTCAGAGGGGCACTATAACAGGGTTTTACTGTCAGAGGGGCACTATAACAGGGTTTTACTGTCAGAGGGGCACTATAACAGGGTTTTACTGTTGGAGGGGCACTATAACAGGGTTTTACTGTTGGAAGGGCACTATAAGAGGTTTTACTGTCAGAGGGGCACTATAACAGGGTTTTACTGTTGGAGGGGATTATAATAAGGTTCTACTGCTTGAGGGGTACTAAAATTGAAATGAAAATTGCATTTAGTTCCTGTAAAGAAAGTTTTGACAGTTTTTAATATCTATAAATAAAGGTTTCATACCCACATTGAATTAAATCTTGTCAAGGTAATTAATTGCCTGAAAAATGATAACGAAATATGCAAAATAGGACAAAATAAATGACAGAATGACCTCATTAATCTAAGTCGCTATCTCGGGTCATCTCCAATATCATGACTAAATACTCGCTAAATACCAACATTTATTACAACAAAATATCTCCCCACTCACGACTATTTCTCAACTTTCAAAAACCTTCTTTTGACACTAATATTAACAATATGTAGTCTAAATGATTTGTGAGATGTATCAAAATGTCATCAACTTGAAATCTACCCAGATCACCGTTAATAGTCCCTCTCTATTTTCTTGTGTCAAAACTTATCATGTACAACCATACACAGTCATTCAAGGGTGAACTTTTCTAATTTGCAGAAAATTATTTTAATCGTTGGAGCATGAAGTTTTTATTTAGATTTTCATTTTGTTTCTTGTGTCAAGTTATGGTTGGAAGGGTGTACCCATTTGTCATACCTTTAATTGATAAAGTATAATGTCATACCATGGTAGCTAACATTGGACAAATTTCAGCTCCTTTGGGTATTTTTGTTTTGTAAGTGAACATCTGAAAAAATACTCTTACTTGACTGACCTTTCCATAAAACATTGTTCATTTTATATACAGAAATGCAGAAAAAAATTCTTGTAGCAAAGATAGTCTATGTACCATTATCACCTTAATTATACTGCTTAAATGGTTAAAATTACTGGTTACTGGAGTCTGCTAGAGTTGAAGGTTTAGGGCAGAGATACAGGTATAACTTTGCTGGAAATAAAGTTGTGGGGGGGGGGGGGGGGGAGGGGGGGGGGGGTGGGGTTAGAGATACAGGTTTAAGTTTGCTGGAAAAAATGGTGTATATGTGTTGGGGGGGTTAGGGTAGAGAAACAGGTGTAATATTACTGGAAATAAAGGTGTATACCTGTTGGGGAGGTTAGGATAGAGATACAGGTGTATAAGTGTTTGTTGGGGATATTAGGTTAGGATGAAGATATTAGTGTGTTTGCTAGGGATGAAAGGGTTATATGAATGTATCAAATTTTGCTAGGCTGAGGTGTAAAAACAATGTTATCCAAGTTTTTAGGATGAGGCTATATGTGTGCAAATGTGTTTGCTGGTAGTAAAGATGGATTTGACTCAAACCAGAAGACATAGAAACAAATATGAATATGGCATTGTTGCACTTTGAGCAAAATTCAGCTTACCAATACTTTTCCATTACACATTCAATGACTATAGAGAGGCCCATCATTTTTTGTGTAGTTCAATACTTTTTATATTTTTGTAAATATTCTCTTAGGACCTATTTGTACTTGAAATAAACAATATTTCTAATTAAAATATATAATCAAATAATAAAATATGTTTTTATTTTTCTGTAGTGTAATATTTTTAACGACCCAGGGCATGGCTGATTACCTCAGTTACAATAGTTAACTTTTATGATTAAACACAGTTAATGGTTTTTTGGTTGACTTACTTTCTAAAAGGTTTAGTGGTGATGTTACTGCTTTTCACACCTGATACAGATACATATATTAACTATAGGTAAACAGGTACACATATATTAAAACCCACCTGTTAATATGTTACACAGGTCTTGCCACTTCCTAGCTATTAGTGAATTACCTCCCTTTGTCATTTAAATTAAACGGGACATTTTAAGAATATTTTAGTAAATAGAATTTATAGGATGACTCAAGATTAATGTTGATTTTACAATTTTCATCATCTAGGAATCTTATTGGAAATTTTTTAATTTGTTAAGGAGAGGCCACTTTTTCTCTTCTATTAACGGATTCCTTATTGTTAAAAGCTTATTTATATGTAAAAGAAGATATTTTTAATAAACTTTAAGGAACACATATTTTATTTATGCAGTTGAGGTCATCAGTTTAATGATTAAGGTACACATTATCAGAATACATAAAAAACCAAAAACAGCAGGATGAGTTCCAGGTTGAACAAGGTCTAGACTAAATGAAGTCCAGGCTGAAAAATGGTCTAGACTAAATGAGGTCCAGGTTGAACAAGGTCTTGACTAAATAAGGTCCAGGTTGAACAAGGTCAAGACTAAATGAGGTCCAGGTTGAACAAGGTCTAGACTAAATGAGGTTCAGGTTGAACAAGGTCTAGATTAAATGAGGTCCAGGTTGAACAAGGTCTAGGGTAAATGAGGTCCAGGTTGAACAAGGTCTTGACTAAATGAGGTCCAGGCTGAACAAGGTCTAGACTAAATGAGGTCCAGGTTGAACAAGGTCTAGATTAAATGAGGTCCAGGTTGAACAAGGTCTAGACTAAATGAGGTCCAGGTTGAACATGGTCTAGACTAAATGAGGTCCAGGTTGAACAAGGTCTAGGGTAAATGAGGTCCAGGTTGAACAAGGTCTAGACTAAATGAGGTCCAGGTTGAACAAGGTCTAGACTAAATGAGGTCCAGGCTGAACAAGGTCTAGACTAAATGAGGTCCAGGCTGAACAAGGTCTAGGCTGATACTCTGAACCAAACTAAGTCAGGTCCTACGCTGAACAAGATTCTCTCTCTCTCTCTCTCTCTCAGACTGGGTGAGGTCCAGAACAAGTGAGATGCAGGCAGAACCACACTCTCATCATGGCTGATAGGCTTTACTGGACTTGAATTTAAAGTAACAGATGCTGTCTATAGCAATGATGAACAGGCCAGAGGACCAGTCTTATAATATACAAATAGTATATAACAGATTTTGCATTAGGTACAACAACACTTTTAATGAGATCAGATTGATGGCTATAGTTATTTAAATGTTTCATTTTCTCAAACCTGAATTAAACATGTGCAAATACAAGCACCATTAATAATAAGGTTTTTGCAATTATTACTTGCATGTCTTTTTAACAAGTGAAATAACATCTGGACAAAGTTCTCTCCTTAATGAACCTGCACTAGTAACAAGTGTTCTTAAGCTGTTCTGGTAATAAACCTCAAGTGTTCTTGAGCTGACATTAAGTCAAAACAAAGCTTAGAACAAACAAGACAAAATGGCAGAAAACCATTTGAGTGAAGACAGTTTTATAATTAAGCATTATTCTTACAAGGAAGGGTGGGGCTAAAATTCCAGTGAAAATGTGACAGGACAAAAGTGTGTATCAATCATCGTAATCAGTGACCAGAAGTTTCTGATACAAAATGTGAAAGGGTGAAGCAAGTAAATCAAAGACTCTTCAAATAAAATTGGTTTTTAAATATCAACATTACATATCTCTATCAAACGGTCTGTCTACTTTAAGAGCAGGTATGTTTAAGGAAGAAGAATTTATGTTAAGAGATAAATGTCAGGCTACTGGATCAGTTTTCAGGAATTTTGAATTTTGGCTGTTAAATGATTTAAGCTACAGAGGATTTATATATGATACTTATTAATTTGTTTCTGGCTTGTCTGATTATAATACTGTGGTGTTCAGAAAACATGAAAAACCTCTTAAACTCCTTTTAATCCTTTATAATACTGCTTCAAGCTGAACTGCTAGGGTGTGTCTAGTTACGTTTTGTTAACAACAATCTGTGCCATATTGAAGACTTTATTCATAACTGACTAGATAGATCTCCAATCAAATATGAAATGACAAAAATTTTAATTGATATTTGTAAAATATACTGTTAACTTTTTTCAGAACTTTTTCTTTTTCTTCATATTATCACAAATTAAAAAAGTCAAGTTTTCAATGGTGGCAAAAACAAAAGTGCCAGAAGACCCCACAATAAATTTTAGCAAGTGTATTTACTGTTTGACGATAAAGAATTTTTTACACAACTAAGCAATCCTGCAGTCCATAAAATTATTGAATGACCACAGTCATATAGGTCATCACCCAGTGAACAAAAATTAATCTCAAACTCTCAGTGTCCCCTACCCCCTTCATCAAACTGAGTAATAACATTGTCTTTCCTTACTAATCCTACTTTCCTGACAACTTTCAATTCTGCACTTTTTAATTTCTATATCACAGACTGGACAAAACCTAAAAGTTACTAATCAGCTGGATCTAACAATAATCTGCCTTTAATAAATATGAAGAGGGTTAGATCTTACAGTAAGAATCTCTTTGAAATGTGGGATACAGGACCTGAGACAGGGAATTCCAGTTAGTGGGGGATACACGACACAGGGTGAGGAATTCCGGTCAAGGTGTTAAATATTTTATCTAAGTCTGAAATAGATCTTACACTTTGAAGAGATTTAAACAAGGAATAGATACAACATTTATACATTAACTTGATGGGAAATATTAAGATTTTAAACTCACCTGAACCACCACTAACTAACCTGTCCAGGTGAAATACAGGTAATCAATGATAAGGTGAATATTAGGTAAATTAAAATATTTTGTCATATTCTCGTTTCCTGAGTAATTAATTCTGCTACAGTCTATAACTTGTGATAAGTAATACCAATATTGTAACAATTATAATCCAGCGACCAACTTAAAAGAATTATTTAGACAATTTAATTATCAAAATAATTCAATTTAACAGTATGCATTGTCTATGATAACAGAAACTGCAAGTAAGAGAAACAAAGATTTCTTACATCAATGAATTACGAGTTTTAAACAAGGATTTTGGGATAAATATTTCCTTAAAAAATTATAATGTTCCAAGGGAAATAATTGATATCTCAAAATACATACTTAAAAATTCAAATCAAAGGGTTCAACACATAAAAACAACATGATTAGCATGTCTTTTGTTGTACAACATGACCAAATTTCAGGATTACCAGGGCATTACTTCAATGTGAAAAAAAACAAAAAACAAACCAACATTAGACCACTTTTAAATAATATTGATCATCAGTACACAATGGTCCATATGGCTGCTTCAACAAAAAGGTATCAGACTGTATAATCACGAAATGTGCCTGATAAAAGTCTGCGTTATAAACTATATCATCTATGTAACACAAACCGAAAGCTGTTCCAATAAAATACCTTGAATACAAAAGTCACAAATGTCTCTGGCAACAAACTTGATATCATCGAATATGTCATTAAGTGAACATTTTTATTTTAATTCCAAAGAATCAAATTTTGTTGAGCTACAAATATTTTCATAAAATTCCTGTTAATATGTCACATAGATTTGGAATAATTATAGATGTAAAGTAGTTCAACAAAGGGAGGTAACTTGTAATTTAGTATAATTTAAGATATAAAAACATAACATGTGAAATAGGGGCCCTATAGTAAAAGAGTAAGAATTACCAGAATTGAACAAATGAACCAAACCTGTGGTTATGTTATTCCATCTAAACCATAAAAATAAAATTAACAAAGTGTGTAAGAAAAATATGCTAATTGCCCTCGTAACATTTACATACCTATTTGTTTAAATAAGCATAGAATTTTGATTTAATTTGAGAGTTGGATGGAACCTAGTGGTCCTCAACTAAAAGAGGCTGACCTGGGGTCAAACAAAATATCTACTGACCACTACTCTGTCACAATACCACTTTATAATGGACATGTCAGCATTAAAAACATGTTATCTTGTCATTTACAGAGATCGTAGTTTTTAAGACCTTTTTTATTTTGAATAACAAAATCTTCAAACTTGAATTTACAGACAAGTTGTTAATAAAATTCCTTCTAAGGTGTCACACAAAGTACAAAGGTGAAATTTGTCTGTAGAAATTCAAAATTACAGGGTCCTTACAATGTTTGTAAATGTAGCTATAATTATGTGCAATAAAAACATTGAATAACCCAGGTATTATCACAGTTATGTATCCCAGGGTTCTCTGTATAAATAAGTCAAGGTTTTCATCACTTCTTAAACAAATGTTGCACTGTTATATAAATGTACATATTTAATGTCAGAAATGCCCCCAACATTTAAATATTTTTTAATTTTTTTTTCTGACATGATAATTTTTTTCAAAAAAATTTCAATTATGATTATTAATATTTACTTTTAATTTCTCAAGTGTTTATTTTTCATTTTTTTATGTCCTGCGGAAATGAACAACATTTCACTTATCTAAAGGCACAATGGCTAGACAGATATTTACTAAAATAAAACAGAAATATCATAGATTAAAAATATCTGCAAGGGGCCATAAATAATTTAAACATTTTCAATCGATATAACATGACAAATTAAGAAATCAGTATTTTAATTTTTTGGAGTCAGTAATATTCTAGACCAAGTTTCTCTTGTAAGGTTGGATCTTTTAAAGAAGGATAATGATGTTTAATGCCTCAGTCAAGATTCTTTCACTCAAATCCAAGACGTCAATCCTGAAATGGTAGAGAAAACATGAGTATCCAGAGGAAATCTCTGCCCTCCAGCAAGCAAACTAACAAACTATCTCACACTAGGGTCTGCCTGAGCAGGATTTGATAGGGTCTGCTGGAGCAGGATTTAATAGGGCCTGTCTAACTCGGATTGGATAGGGTCTGTCTGACTCGGGTTGGATAGGGTCTGCCAGAGCGGGATTTGATAGGGTCTGCCGTAGCGGAATTTGATAGGGTCTATCTGACTCAGATTGGATGGGGTCTGCCAAAGCGGGATTGGAAAGGGTCTGCCTGAGCAGGATTTGATAGGGTTTGCCGGAGCCAGATTTGATAGGGTCTGTCTGAGTCGGATTGGATAGGGTCTGCCGGAGCGGGATTTGATAGGTTCTATCTGAACTTTTATTTATTTATTTCTCAAAAATTTTATTTTTGACAATTAAAATTTTTTTAATCGCTCATTTCAGACAGATCTAATTAATAAGGAATTTCTGGTAATCATAATTGTAAACAATTCCATGGAAATATTTTACTATTTTTATCTTGTGTTTTTTTCATTCTAAGAGAATAGAATATTTTACAATAATCCAATAACAAGCAGTTAATTATCGTATTGTTATAAAGTGGACATAAAAGTCTGCAGGGACAAGATTCTTATAAAGATTAAGATTTTTTGCTGTAGATTATCTCTGATTAACTCATCTCATTAAACTCTCATTTACGCTATCTGTGAAACATCTCGCCAAGACTCTTTTGATCTTTCGAAAATTCAAATAAAAATATCCATGTAGACAAACAAGAATTACCTGTTAAAACTACAGGTGAAAATACAACAAAAATTCACTATTTAAATAAAATGAATTTTAAAGACATAAATAAAATGGTGATGTAAATCAGAGTTTTAAACAAATGATTATTATGTATTTATGACAAAGGTGAGGAATGTCCATTTATTTGTTGTCCAGGTAATTTGTTTTTGTTTGTTGGTCAGTTTTCCTGGGTCGGTACTTTTGATCTCACAGGTATCTGATATTAGCGGTCATTAGGAAATCCACATGTTTAATCATCTGTCTCTTTCAAATAAAATCCCAAAGATTACGACTCTATTCCAGGCATAAATCAGACAATGTTTTTATTAATTACGGAATAACAGTAAACTCTTAATAATCTAATCAAGTTAATTGAGATAATATTTTGTTTTCATCTTAAGAAAAAAGTAAGTTCAAAGTACTAAAACATTTCTTAAATTTTCTAATTATGTAAAACTGTAAAAATATTTTGAAGCATTACATTTGAACAAAAGTTGACTTTTAATTAATTGATGGATGTGATAACAATATTTTGATAGTTTAAAGCTCAAAAATTCAAATTATACCTATACTTAAAATTAACTGATGATATGATGATAATTATCCTATAATTACATGATAATAATTATCCTAATTATGTGATGATAATCATCCAAGATTTTTTGGTTTGGAATGTAAATTGAAAGAAACATAATTTCATAAATCATATGATTACAAGCTTATAGTAATCAGTTAATTTTCTTGTTACATTAATTTGTATAATATTTTGATTTGATTTTAAGTTAAAACGAAATAAGAATTACAACAAAATAATTTTTTTCTTTATTATTTTTATGTTTTTTTTCAATTTTTTTAACACAAATGCAAAAAGTTGCCCTCCTCTAGTTGAGAATTTTTTACTTTGTAAAAACAATCTACAATTATGTTGTTATTTAAAATAATGGGATTTAGATAAATTCTAAAAGAACACCTCCTGGATAACTTCATCAATCCAATTGATTGCAAGACATCTTAGTATAAATTTTACCAAGTTTAGCTCACATTTTTCTGTCCTATAACACAGTATTTTTATGTAAGTTCTGAGTTGACACTTTTTTTTTCAACAAAAACATTTAAATTAATGTTTCAAAAAGCTTATTAAAACATGAAAAATAATTTTCCATAATGATTACTTTTTTTAGTCTGCATCAAAAATATCTACCATATTTATATACAAATCACATAAAAGGTAATTGATCAAGGTCAACTCACGTATCCACAATTATTTTGCTTGAAATACTTGAAATTAGGCATAAAAAAGTTGAAATTGAAAGTTAACAACTGGAAAATTTTACAATAGATTTTTAAATTGTGAAATCATGTTGTTCATCAAAAATATGTAATTAGTGTTAAAACTGAATGATTTTAACATGCTTTGGCTAATTATATACAGGATTATATAGAGAAGAAATAACCATGGAGACCATTGATATGGAAACCAATTACCAGAAAAAAAAGAAACAAATGTAGCAATGTTTTTACTGCCTCTGATGAACTAAAAGATAACTAAAATGGCCGTCACAAAGTCGACAAATCAATTAAACGTGAAAAATTAATTTAAAGAACAAGAGGGTAATGTTTAAACAATATCTTCAACAAAGTGACATTTATTGTTATAGTAGCCAACAATGTCCACAATCTGAATGCTTTAATCGTCAACAATGTCCATATTTTAATAAACAGAATTTATTATTTGGCTTATCAGGAAACTTTTTTCACTTTTTGTAAGAGCTTAAAGGATTAAAAAAAAAAAAAAAATGAACACAGACAAAAAAAGCTTAAAAACGAAAAAAAAAAAGCTTTAAAGCTTATAAATCTTGAAAGTTTTCTCCAGTATGACCAGGAAAAGAAGTTTAACCCAGAGGTTTCAGAAGAATATAGTTTGTCCATCAAAAACTTGACCTAAAATTATTACACTGGACATGTGTGGGATCCAACTCACTCTGTTAAGTAGAACATAAACTTGTCTGTATGAAGCAGACCAACAGAGATATTACAAAAGACCAAATTGATGACTTGCAATGAACAGTTAAAAATTTTGACAAATCTTCTGGTAGACTCCAACACATAAAACTTAACAGAGAAACCCCGTAATATTCTTAAAAAAAAAAAAAAAAAAATTCCCCTATAGGAAACGTTAAATATTAAGTATGGCTAGAATTTCAGTCTAATTTCAGACAATGAATAAAAGACTGATATAACTGCTTTTTGTTTGTAACAGCCCAGAGATATTTAGGTCTTGTATGATATTAAATGTGTTTGATTAAACAAAGTTTTAAAATCATTTAGTAACTGACTTTTTAAACTAAGTAAATATTGAAATACCAAAATATAATTATTCTTAAACTAACAAATATCTCTGAATAAATAATCACAGATCCAAATATTGTTGTAATATCTGTTGCCTAATATACACTGACATAAAAGTCTATTCTAAAAATATTGTTAAATATGTAACAACAATACCTGGGATTTACGTCAAATGATGCCTCAGACCTACGACTACAACCATGAAAGGAAAATAAAAGTCCATTAAGAAAATTAAAATATATGACTAAAATTTTGTGATATCCGCTGGGCGGGTGTCAGTTGTGTGTAAAATAGAAACATTAGAATAACTGGAAACAAATCATATATGTATACATGTAATATGTGGTTTATGGGTGTACCACTCATTCTTAAATGTTCACATATTACTGTGAAATATTTACAATTTATAGTTACCATTTGTATCTATAAAATGTAGGGGTGTGGGTAGTTTAATGTTGTTGTTGGTGAATCACCATTAAATGTGGTTCTATAAAGAAAAGAAGATGGCTTTTTCATCTTACTAAATTTTATTGAAATTTTATAATTTTAAGAGTTTTAACCTTTTTGAAATATTTATCTATTTAAACTTTTTATTAACATTTAAAACACCTTGAAAATAAAAATTTAAGAATTCATGAAGCTGAAAATTTAATTATAAAAATCCCATAAAATGTCCCAGAAATTTTTACAAGAGAATAAATACAGAACTAGTCATGTTATGATAGAATTATAACTAAATCTTCCTTGCTCTTGTTCTTGATTAAATGTGGTTTTATACCAGTTCAGTTAATCTGATTGTCACAATATGCAGTCATAACATCTAAGACATCTAAGATTATAATAGCCATCTACTGAACAATGCAACAAGTATGTCCAGGATAACATTTTGCAAAAAAAAAAAAAAACCCTCTAAAGTACATTTTAGTGTCAGTTTGTTCATCAGCACAACTTAAAGAACTATATCCTAGATCAAAACTATAGAAATCTGGTTGCAAATGCCATGACAATATTCTGATTACTGTAATTTTAAAGTGAACAACATCCGTTCTAGTTCATGTATGGTGGACCATTCTTGATAAATGACAGGGAAGATCTGTCAGTAGTTACAACATTTACCCAGTAATGGAAAGACCCCAGGTTTAAGTACAGATTTACAGATTTGGTGACTGCATTTTTTTTCTTTTAACATATTGTATCTTTTAAAATATCTGTTTTTGTTAGCAAAATTTTGAGATATAACAATTCAATTGTATAATTATAATAAATGACATGTATATTAATGCAGAAATAATGGTCAACAATCTGTATTGAACATTAAAAATGTAACATCTACGTAGTCTGAATTCTTCAGAACTGATCTTAAAATGTGAAAAAAATCAATGTGCCATATTTCATGTTTTATTCATGGCATTATATGTTAGCATGATGCATCTGTTTACAATTGCACACAAGTTTTCAATAATGTTTATAACTAATTTGACTATAATCCATTATGGAATACACAATTGATTTATCTGGCTGTAAACACGATTCAAAATTCTTTTCATTAATTAAATATATTCCAACAACTCTTATTACATTTTAATAAAGCTTGAAATTGCTATTTTTTATACTAATTCTTCAGAAATGTGGATAAATTTAGCAGCTGTCAACCTTATTGTATAATTTTCTGCCTGATTACCTCCCCTGTCGAACCATTTGTCAAGTTTAGAATTAAGTGATTTTGGATATTACTTTGAACACTTGACTTCGAGTCAAACCAGACTTTCATATTAACCTTTGATATGGAAATATAAGAATTCTGACATTTGATCTTGACATAAAATTATGAGCAAAGAGTTAAATCCCACAAAAATATTTTGATATTGTAAAGGATGGAATAATTCATTTGAAATCCAGTGAGCCGTTCATGATGTAAATGTATATTTGATTGAACTGTAGTATTAAAGTTAAAATAAAATGTATCAATATGTGCAATAATAGGTCGGAATTTACATAGATAAACTGAACATCAACGTGTGCAGTTATGGGTCTGAATTTACACAAATGAGACATATAAGGTACTGAAGAGTTTGTTCAGATTAGACAGGTGTGTGGTTAATGAAGGTTATTATAAAAAATAATATTAATGGTATATCACCTAAAATAATAGTTCAGTGTTGACAGGTTTTTGGTTTACACAGGGTCTGAAATTTAAACAGTCTACTGTAGAAGCAAATTCATTCTTGTGAAAGTCTGTAAGTAAAATTCTAAAAGAAGCTTAATTATTCCAATTTTATACCAATATAAAACTGCTGCTTTCTAAAATTATTGTGCATCTACAAACACATTACTGATATCATTCATTGTAAAAATTTAGAGAAAAGTTCTGAAAATATTTGATGGAACAGAACCATAGTTAATTACATAGACCAAATAGATCATATTAACATTCTTAATTAAATCTATTTAACAGTGAGCAACATAATAAATATAGAAAATGCAAGTCACAATGTTTACTCTTTCTGGATATGCAGTCTCATTATATTTACCTGTGTATATATACATACATGATATATATATATATATATATATATATATATATATATATATATATATATATATATATATATCTATATCAGAACAGCAAAAGTAAGTAAACCCCAAACTGCATGGATGGAGTATATGTTAAATAAGGCAGTTGGCAAAACTGTTAATAATTTATTAACATTAATTAAATTATATACAACTAGTGTTTCAAAACTTTCCTTGATAATAATCATTTCTCTGAATGATATCACATTACGTGTAAAAGGTAAGAAATATTAATCATTATTAGTATTAAAGAGATTAGACAAGTGTTTGATGTAAACTAATTTAATTAAAGAACCGTTAATAACTGTGGACCCCCCAGGGTAACGACCGGTTAAAATCAAAGTGTGTTAAAACCTAAATGTTCCTCTTAGGCTATAATCCTGGCTGATCCCTATCAGATAATCTCCTTAATCCTTTAATCCAGACCACAAATGTGACTCATGTTGAGAACTTCAAAGTAAAACTTACATGAACTTACAAGAATTATAGGACAAAAAGTAATAGGCTTAATTAAACGACTTGATCATTTTTTATTTCAATACATATGGGAAAAACGAGTTAATCACTTTTAAACTTGAATAAAATATTTAAAAAATATATTTATAAAATATTTAATAATTAAAAAAAAAAGTGCACCAAGAATTAAAATGTCATTACTTTAATCAAATGATATGCAATATGCCAACACCCACATTAACCTACGTGAACCTTGTTTTCTGCACAATTTAAATGACAAAGCAACATATCTATCTGAAATATTGCCAAAAAATTATTTTGACATTAAGTCTAATATTTTTTTATCAATTAAGATCAAACTTTATATAAATACTATATCTGATATATTAATCTGGAATTAATTTTTATTTAGGATTAATTTAATTAAACAACACTCCACTACATCCATTTACTGAATCTGACCTTTCATGTATATATATAGTTTACGGACAATTAGATTTTATATATATAAGACTAAACATCTATGTGTCTATATACAAAAGATTTTGGACTATTTGTTTATTTTTCTTATATAAATTATTATCATTTATAAAATGACAAATCAAATTTTAATGTATACCAGGGAGATATGATCCACGGAGCCCCTGAGTGATAAATAATCTAAACAAAACTCACCTCAAATTAATATTCCGTAAAAACCTCTTGCTGTCTAAATAGATAGAATCACACACCCGACACGGTCAAGTTGACTTGGTCAAGATGATTCGTTCTGTTATATTCTGATCCAGATATTTATAACTAATATTGCATTTTTTTTAACAAAGTAACTTTTTGTTGTCAAAAACTGTGATTTTTTAGAACTTCCAGAAAAGTAAAAATAAATGCTATAATTATGTTTGTCTAATTAAACCAGACTTCTTATGTCCTATGTCAGAGAATTTTCAAAAATATGCTTCAAACTTGATCTCTGTTATATTGGCACAATGAATTGGAGTGTAAAAAGTCCATTCACATTAACATCACATTTCTTGCCATGCAAGGTAAAAGCTATATTCCAATTATTGAAAAGAAGTTTGCAATGGATAAGGTCTAAATCTTAGCACGTTACATTAATATCTCAAGGTAAAAGCTAAAACACTTGTGTTCCGATTATTAAAACAGAAGTTTAAATGCAATGGGAAAGGTCTAAATCTTAGCACTGATTGTGTCCATATGAAGCTATTGTGAACTTGTCAACCCCTTTTAACTTCAAAATCAGTTTTTATGATGATTACACCACACTGGTGATTCAGTAATAATTATCAGTTCCAAACGATCAGTGAACTATATATAGTTAGAATGGACACATATATAAAACAGCCCAAGGGATAAAACCGAAGGTTGGGTGTCACCTCTATGTTATAATTGTATCAATTGTCTTGTAAACCAATCGCCCGTGTCTTGTTTTTATTTATTTTCAAGTTTTCATTAAGAAAATTCATTGGCTAAAAAGTGGGAAACACAAACATGGCCAAAGTAATGTAAATAAATACTAAAGTAGGTAAAATAAAATATATAAGGATAGCTGAAGTTTTAATCTTGCTCAGAACAATGAGAAGAATAAAATACTATAATGTATATCAAAACTGCTATAAGATAGACTAAAGAAGTGATTAAACGGCTCTCAAAAACCCCAGAAATAAATCCAGTTAGTGTCATGTGTCACTGCCAGAAAATTAATATTTGTACTCTTACTTTTCATTATAAAGCTTTAAACTTCTATACAAGATTAGAAGATGTTCAAACATTCTGATGAATAGAAGTTAAACTATTAGACAACAGGCTATTCAAGGTAGTTAATATTACGATCCTAGCAACTTAGATCAGGTATTCAAATTGTAAAGCACATGCTTCAAAATTAATCTAATTTTGATAAATAAAACTATTCCCTCATTTATTCATATAAATGATTTTCTTATTGAAAGCCCGATTTCTGTTTACTATCAGGTAAATGTTGAAGGAATTTCTTAAGTTTGTCGATTTTACTCAATCAGTTTTCAATTAAAGTTTCATTTAAATATTTAAACACAACTGATCGGGATCAATAATTGATTTGTTGACTTTAAACGTCCATGTTAGATGATCTAACTATTTAACAGGTTTTTAACGGGGATTATAACCTAATCATTAATCACTAACTCTTGATACAAACCATTGCTGGAACTCGAGGGTTAATCCTATGTACACAGTCCATAATTTTAAGAAAAAAGATTAATTTGTCAAATGCTTTTATTTCAAAATATCCCCTTAAAGAAAAATCTAAAAATAAACACTGTTAGTACATCATCAGTGACCAATATTATATTATATACTTATACATAGTATGGTCATTCAATAAAGTTTGAACTGGTCAGCAATCATTTCGTCACGAAAAATTTCATTATTTATCCCCCCTTTTATTTTAAGTCATTTATGAAGTTACTAATGAAGGGAAACTAATGCCGTTAATTCTATAAACAATATTTAGATTAGAGATATTATAAGTGACAGTTATATCATTTATTAAAATGATTTAAAATAAAAGAAATCTTACCTTCTACAGGTGTAACATGTATGTCTTGTAACTTTACATAGATGGAAACTAGTACATGTACTACCATTCAATTTATAATCATTCAAATCTAGAATAACAAAAATTAAAAAATGAAAATAATAAATGAATTAATTTAATTTTAAAAACTCACCTAGTAAAGAAATTCTCTGAGACTCTCTTTCATATACAGTAATTTAAAGCTGAAATGCTAAGAATGCAAAAGAACCAATAATTTTATAAATAGATGTTCACATGTTAATTACCAAATTGGCAATTAATTTTAAACACATTCAAATGAAATTGAATTATATCTATATACCTGTAAGAAACAAAACAAAATGGAAACTCGTCCTGCTTTTAGAAATCAACATTAAGTATTTATTCATAAAGTTGAAAGGCAATTAATAGCTAATTATCTCATATTATAATATGACAACTGATTATCCCCCTTGATAATAATGCCAGGTTAGAAGGCTAGTTGGGAATAAAGACAATCTAGAAACTTTCTTGGTTTTCAAAAATATTTAGGTAAGGTTCTAAAAAATGTGTGATGGGTCAAAACTAAAGCTAAATGTTTTAATGAAAAAGTAAACCATCTCTAGTTTAATTGGAGATGTTCATCTTGTCAGAAGTCTAATACATTTAAGTGTATTTGCCATTTCACAAGAAGAGACAAGGGTCCACTAGCCGTGGAAGAAATGCAGCTTTGTTAGTGAGGGAAAAAAAGAAAAAGAAAGAAAAAATAAGTATTTTTTATAAACACATAAATGTTAACTACAAGTTTGCACTAGAGATAAGGCATTCTAAATAGGTCACTGTATGTACTCTCTGCTGATACTAAGATATCTAGAGCTTCGTTTTGCAGGAAAATTCTAAAAAGGAAGGACAGATAAACCAACTAACCACTGTATTCATTTATGTAGAACATTTGTCACAATGAACACAGCAAATCTGCTAGATTATCATCATCATAAAACTTGTTCAGAAAAACTACGGTAAACTTTTTTAAATGTTGAAAAGATTCTGATTGTTAAGAATGACAAAGAGTGACAGACATGAATTACTCTATATCATGGCCAGGCAGCAGAATAATATGGTATCCAGTTTTATCAAATTTTAAATCTTCAAATTTTTGTCAGGATGTTACAATGACATTGGTGACAACATTCTATTTGTAAGTCAGTTTTAACCGACAGATTGATGCTACCTGTATAATTAGTATTTCAAATACTATGTGGGCATTTCAGTCAAAAACTAAATACAATACCTCAATTTAAATAAAAACAAGAACAAACTCCCTATAACATGGATAAATTTCTCTAAAACATACCCTCAGATTTCTCTAAAACATACCCTCAGATAACATTTAACCAATATTAACTAACCCTTAAATAACATTCTAACTAGAATTATAATCATATTTTAAATAAATTTCATGATGAATAGGGTTTATCAGTCGTGTCAGAATCTGGTAGATGTCATTCTTGCTTTTACATTTTAAACTCAAAAATGTAATTTTGATTCTTTAATTTTTTTTACAGATAATTCTGATCTAAGGTCAATCAATGAAGTTATTTTCAAACCATTAAAATGTTCATTAACACTTTCAAATGGAGTCATTTTTTTATCTCAATTTTTTAAATCATCTACTACATACAGTTTAATTCAAATTAAATCAGATAAAAAAATATTTCTTTAAATTATGTTACTAATGGCTATAAAATGGCTTTTCTTAATCACAAAATTTAAAAAGAAAAATTTTAACGTTTTTCGTAAAATAGAGATATTTACAATGATATTCAATTATAAAATGCAAATGAAGTAGTGTCCATAGTATTTTTTTTAAAAATAATTATCAATGACCTCAAGTTTTTTATGATATAATCTTTAATTATATAAAAGTGTATATATTGATATAATGAATGGAAACTTCGGAATGATCATCTTTATATAGATGTCGACGTCAATCAAATTTTAATAAAGCTATGAGATGAAAATTTTTCTTTAGGTTTTTTGTAAAAGATGATAAATATTTTATAAATGCTGTTATGTTCCAGAAGATAAGAAAAGTTTAGAAAAATATTATTTTAAAAATTGAAGAAGAATTATTCAAAATGTGAAATTTTGAATTTTAATGTCAGACTTAACATGGCAATATAATGTGATAAGTTAATGTCATGGGCTTCATAAATGTTTCCTCAAACATTTATCTTACAATGTTAAATTTTAGTAGTAAAAGTTGATAAAAGATCTTTGAAAATTGAGAATGACATGACAACATTATATGATAAGCTACTGTAATAGGCTTCATTTAAATGTATCAGGTCAGAATTTTATCTGATCAAATGTTACATTTTCCCTGTGTGTTATATTGATACAGCGTAAGTGTTCATCATTACAATGTTGTTATCGGCGTCCATTAACATGGTCACAATGGCAGGCATGTTCATTTAATTCACATTAGTGTACAATTATCATGTCCATTAATAAGTAAATATTTATATTAATATTAATGTTGACCAATGATAATGGTCACTTAAATAATATAACAGATCTCGTAATAGTTACAAAGATCAAATAAGATCAAGATGCAGTAAGCAAACAGTGGATAAAAGCATAACTGCTTACTGAAATCAGCTCTATGCAAGCTTGAATACATTCCATTTTTAAGACAAGCCCACCATTTTTTCAGACTACACCCAAACAAAGATCTGTTTCCATCAAACATAACTTGTCTTGTTTGAACCAGATAAGAAAATCTTGTTAATTTCTGCATTTCTAGGCTGTAACCTTGAAATGTGACTTGATACAAACTGTGATACCATAACGTAATGATGCTTCCCCAATGATGTCTAAGTGGTCTCAGTGGCCAAGTGGTCTAAAGCGTGCCTTTGGATCACAATGCCTCTCACCACCTGGGTTTGAAACCCACTAAAGACAGATCCTAGTGTGAGAAAGTTTGTCATTTGGTTTGCTGAAGGTCAGTGGTTTTTACTGGGCATTCAGGTTTCTTCCAACATTCCAGAACTGACTGTCTCAAAATAAGTAAAACAATCTTGAATGGGGAGTAAAACATCATTACTCCACTCCAAGTGATGTCCAGTCATAAAGGATAGTACATGTAGTTTAAATGATAAATGGGCTATATTTGTACTTCAGATGATTAAAAGGCCTGGATTTGCAGGTGAGCTACTTGTTTCCTGTGTAATGACTCTTTCAATCTTATTTTTTGATGAAGTTGTAAAATATTTATGTGAGACATCTCTGGTTTCCTATCACTAACATCCCCATCAAACCATTTTTACAACAATGCTTACCTGTATGTATGACGTATAACAGCCAACAAGACAGGTGTTATGTTGTAACTAAAGACAATTATTACATCCGTATTGATCAAATAAAAGATGTTTTCATAGATCACACCTATATCGTTTGATCTTTTTGTCACAGAAAAAATGTGACATTCTGATGTTAAATAATTATCATAAAATAAATGTTCTATATTTGTAACACCTTGGATAAATGAACACTTTAAAGTATCTTGTATTCAGCTGTTAGTGAGTCTTAAACAAACCTTAATCTATTTTGAGAACATGAGTTCATGAAATGCAGATTTTATCCTTGAATTCAAATTGATTCACTTACATCCAACCATCACCAGTTGAAGGGGAAGTTGTAGAACCTATGATATGCCTTTATGAGAATAAGCAATATGAAAAACAAAAAGTCTACTGGATAAATAAACTTCAACATTATAAAAAAACCTACATATAGTGAGATAAGCCGAGTAACGCCTTTTTACAACCCAGTAAAAAACTCATTCAGTTATATTACTTTCTCAAAATAAGATCTGTACCCAATGAGATTAAATCATAGGGTGTGAGAGGCAATGTGATCTAGTGAGATTAAATCATAGGGTGTGAGAGGCAATGTGATTGGTAATTTGGCACTTTAGACCACACGATCACCGAGGTCCCTAACAAGTAAGATGACAAATCTTAGTAAAGATGTAGCACAAACACTCTTTCTGTTTTGCAAGGGACAAATCAGGTAAATGAAAACAAGTTACCGACATTCACAACAGCACAATTTCAAAATATTCTTTACATAAATATTACAACAATAAACATATTGTATATAATAAGAATTTACCTTCAAAGGAGATGGCAAAAATGAATATCCAATTTTACGACACCACACACAATATAGCGCAAACTGACTGACGAAAAAATACAATCTGTTATTTATAATTACTAACTAGAGCAGTGTTATAAAAGACCGGGTAAAACTTTTAAACAACAAAAACAACTTAGAGTCTTCTCTCTGTGCTCTTCTGCTTGGTGACTATTGTCTAGATAACATCAAAATCAATGTAGGATATTTTCTTTCAATTTGCGTCTTTACTGCCCGAATGCTCAACCCTCTCATAACCTGCTAGAGGCAGTGAGAGAAATAGTTAAGTAAAGATTTTTGATATGAATGCTCCATTGGTTCTAACGATTTCAGGATATAAGTAAATGAATGAAAGTGTGAAATAAATATATATATTAAAATTAGGAGTCAATATTCGCAACTCTGATTACAGGTTTTGTTTTGTACATATTCTTTTATTTTTATAAAAATTCCCTGAGGTTGTATGATTGACAGCAGCTGAGATTATTTTACTTATATCGAGATGTTGCCAGGTAAAAGTGAAGTTCAAGTACCTGTACTACACACCTTTCACATGTGTTTTATGATAATGTGTTGTAGGGTTACTTTTTATGAGAGAGAGAGAGAGAGAGAGAGAGAGAGAGAGAGAGAGAGAGAGAGAGAGAGAGAGAGAGAGAGAGAGATGCTATACAATCAGTATTAAAAAATAGCCTGTTTAAGTCTTCATTGACCCTGACTTTTTTGTGGTAAATGTTACCATAGTAATCAAAAATGAGGAAATGATTTGTCATTTATACAATATTTTACCAGTTAGATCATTTTGTTTTTGAGGATATATATATTTATGTTTAATTGATTTTAAGTACAACAAAACTATATCGGTCATGATTAGGCAGAACTTATCAAAGAAATGAAAAGGAATTCATCTATTGTACAAGTCATTAAAGGACAATAAAACATATATCCCTACGGTAAAAACATGACTTCAAATTCAACCATTACATATGTAAGGAAAACCCCGAGATGTTGTATTATTATTATATCTAGTGGTCATTTAAACATTTAAAGTAATATGTCTTTCTAAATAATTGATCAATTAATATATATATAAAATCTATATATCTATCCTTGGCTGATTACTTAGTCAAAACCTCAGCTTTTAAAGTCGTAAAATCACAAATCTACACCAATTTAACCCAGGTTCGGATCTTATAGTCAACATGAAAATTGATTTAGTGATTTATATCAATAATAATATTTAAAATATTTCTATGATGATAAAATATTGTAATGACTTCCTGACAATCATTTTATTGGTCATCTGTAAAAATTTCCTGATAAATCCTCAGGGATAATTATTTTCGTATTTTATCCTCTTTGGTATAATACTTTATGTTTTATCTCTACTTTATTCAAGGAAATACCATTACTTTTTAAATACTTGACATATTTTAATATAAAAAATACTTTGACTGACCAATCAGATTTTCTTTTTTAGAATTTTTTGTTAATTTTTTATTTTCCCGTTTTTTACATTGTGAACATTAACTGGTAATCTTACTTTTTTCTGGGTTATACATATTGACATGTACATACCAGTATACATGTATGTAGTCATCATGTAGATTTACTTTGTATATTATTTTGTTCTAAGCTTTAAAATTTATTTATTTATTCATTTGTTAATTTATTCATATATATCTATTTATTTATTATTATTTTTTATTTACTTATTTTTTTTTTTTTTTTTTATTTACTTGTTTTATTTTTGTTTGTTATTTATTATTTATTTGCTTATTTTATTTTTATTATTTATTTATCTATAAATTTACTTATTTTTTAATTTATTTATTTCATTATAAAGTGTCACAGGTATTTTTAGCACAAATATTTTTTTCATCTTTTTCTGTATTTTCCAAGTAAGAATAAATATTTAAAGAAAATGGCAGTTACATAAATGAAATATTATTAAAAAACGATTACACAAATATTACAACACTGAGAAAAAATGTCCGAAGTTACAAATAAATCAAATAATTTTAAACATTACACAAATATTATCACAGCATTAAAAAAAGATTTAGAAATTTTGAATATATAATTTTTACTTAATTATCTAAATAATGAAAATTCTACAAGCAATATTATCATAAAGATAAAATAATAACTGCATTTTCATATTTAACCATTGATAAAATCACTAATCCTGAATATCTGTATAACAATATTACATAAAGGTAAGAAAATCTGGCAGGTGTCACCACTGTCAAACACGGGATTCCGAACCGGAGATGAATCAACAAAACAAACCCAGAGACACCAAAATGTTAGAAATGTCACAAAGAAAATTGAAAAATAAAATAACAAAAGAGAACAACAAAATACAAATAAAATCACAGTAAAACCTTGATATTTATCAGTTATATCTATCAAAAACATTTACTTTTTATGTTTAAGGATTCATTATTATTATTTCCTTGACCAGAGGGTTTCTGTGGAGACCAGTCAGACATTTTATCTTCAGGGTTTAATGTAAGATAAGGGATCCTATCACTTCCAGATCATCCCTGGTTTGTTAACGTGATATCATATTAAACTTTCTGATTCTGTTTTACTAATTCCTGATCAATACACCCTCTAGCTAACATAACTCTTGATCACTGATAACATTTTTCAATTATGAAATTCACAGAAAATATTTTGGGTAGGGGCAATTGTCTCACCGAAAAACTCATTAGGGTATCAAATAAAAGACTTTGATTTTTATGATTAAAGAGATTACTACAGTATATTGTTTTATCTAGAATAATAAAATTTCCCTTTGGAATTTCTAATGAAAATAAAAAGAAGACGGGAAAAAATTCTGGAAATTTTAGTTAATAATAAAGATTTTTATTCAATACCAGTGGATACTGAAAATCTTGAACACAAACATGTTATCTATATATACACAGTAAGAGAAACACTGCTTAGTCATGGATGTTGAAAAAGGTCAAAGGTGATAAAATCAATCTGAAACCATCTAATGACAACATGCAACAAAATCGTTAATGAACAATGGACCTGGTATTTGATTAATTGGTTAAATGGGATTTAACATTGAAGTCAAGAACATTTTCTTAAACCACCAATTACAAATCTTCAGACTTTGGGCTAGTACTTTGACCATTTATTCCGAGACTCCAGACTATCAACATGTGTGGAAAGTTCTTCAGGAATTTCAAAAGTATATTTAGTTTTTCATATAACAAATATATGTATTTTTTAATACCAGTATATAAAAAACATGAATTATTTAAGGAAACATTTCAGAAATAAGACTAAAATACAATCTTATTCAAAACAAATAAACTTCGTGTTGTGTCCATGACTTTACTTAGTGAATGATTTGTTCTAAATAAAAGAAAAACAAAATCATTTAGATATGACATATACGATTTGTTTTCCAAGGTGAAGAAGATCTTACTGTCTGATATCAGTCAGAAAAGTTTCACATTTCATTCAATAAAACTTCTACTTCAATTCTACCATGTTTAAATTATTTTGACTTTTAACATCATAATTTAGACCTCCATTTAAAAGACCTTTAATAACATAGTACAGTAGGTCAAAAAACCTTTACAACGTTGCTTAACTAACAAATGCCAGTAAATTAAGGTAGTTGTTTTTTCACTACAAAAACTTCAAAAAACCTAATTTTTATTGAGTTGAAAATTTAATATTGTTGATAAATTGTCCCCAATTTCCAAAACAAAACAAAATAACAGTTTACAACTAGATACGATTAAATTTTCTTTAAAATTTACTAAAAGTTTTGTTTTAATGACTTTGAACATGAAAAATTTAAACTTGTGCCTTTATATTATAATTGTAAAAATAAATCTGACTGCCGGGATGAAAAGATGAACCTTAAAGTATTGTTTGCTTTCCATAAAATTTATCTTATAAATGTAACGTGACACGAAATATTGTAAGAAAATTGTCTTTACGCTTATACGCATCATTAAACATTTCATCCAAAAATTAATTTTCCATTATTTTAACATTTAAAGTCAGTCAATGTGAAACCAAAGAGAATGTTAACAAACTAAGGTTTAATTAAGAACAAAATTATGAAAAGAAAAGATGGCCGTGAATTATATACCAGGGTAATAAGACAAACCTACCCTTATTCCAACACAACTCATAAACATTTTTAAAAAAAACATTTACACGATTTTATCAGGTATTGTTTATCTGTTAAATCTCACCAGATTGGTGTTAAGTTCTCATAGATAAGGTCCGCAGAAAATTGTAAGATTTCGTGACTCCTAACTGAATCATCTTTTCTTTCTTAACAAAAATTTTAAAATTTGTTTTAAGTATATTTCTGTCATCAATGACAGTCAATGTAAAATTTAAAGAAGAATTTCAAATTCAATTTTCTTTTTATGTACAAAATCCGTTTTTTTTCATGTTTTGTTTTGTTTTTCGTTTTTTGCATGACAATACAATCTTTTAAAACATTATGTAATGAAGACTTTCCCTTTATTTTAATAAAATATAAAACAAAAAATAAAAAATTTGAAAACAAAATGACTGTAATAAATTTTTGCCCATCATGTACCTAGATGATAATATAATCCCTCCCCCTCCATGCACGCGTGCGCACACACACACACACACACACACACACACACACACCACACACACACTATATCTTAAGTATCTGAATACCAATATGTTCAACCTTTAATTTGGCCTATTCTTTTAAATGTAATGTAACCGTTTTGGTAGCTAAATTAGTATTGAGCATTCAACATTAGTGTGAGATGTTTTAGGTTCGATCCCCAGTCCAAACCCCAAATTTTCCCTTTTTCTGTAGTATTTGGTTGTCTTTCAAACACGAGGAAGTGACTGACCTTTGCATTAGTTCAGAGGTTAAATCTGTGTTGTTTTGATTCATAGTTGTTAAATTAAAAATTGGAAGGAATTGTTACGTAGTACTGTTCAAATAACTCAATTTGTAGGACACTTGCCAATAGGAAACCCCTCATTTTGTCATTTTACTGTTACAGAAACAAGTAAAATTCTTAGGTCAAAAATTTAATGAAAATCAAAAAGATTAAAATTTATCTTCTATAAAATCATGTGATAATTCTTCATTCCTTTCTGAAATGCTATAAATGCAGCATAGTTAATTCACATTGTCACATCACTGGGCTAGCTATTGTCTGACTTCTTAGTTGTTCAATACAACAACCCTACTATTTTTACCATTTAGGAAGTTTTTGGGGGAATACTTATTCACATAGTACATGTGTACAACCCCCAATACATATTTAACAATGAGATTTTTAACACTATGTCCCATTAAGTGTTTAAACCCATAACCTACATGACATTAACACTTCTGTAACTGTTATTTTATTATACTTGACCTTTGACTTTTATTCAAACCAAAAATCAGGAATAATAGATCATTTCTCCTTTTATTTTTATCTATCAGATTGATCAGGAGATTTTATAAATGTTCTGTTATAATAATGTGCTAGGTAGAACATAATTGGCATTTAGTGGTCAAGGCAAGGGGCACGGTGTGGTCAGTTGACAGGTATTAAACAAAAGGTACAAGACAATATATGGTATAAAATAATCAAAATTGAATTAAAATTGGCCTAAATGTCTGATCTATACCTGGAGTTGTAATGTAGATATATATCAGAATTCTTACATTAACATAACATAACCCTTACCCCTTTGTATTTAATTTATATAACTTGGGTAATTAAATATGATTTCTGTCTGTATAATCAGTCTGGAAAGCTCTGTAGATAATAGAACACTTGATTACAAAACAAGGGGTTATGGGTAGTAGAACACTTGATTACAATACAAGAGGTTATGGGTAGTAGAACACTTGATTACTATACTAGGGGTTATGGGTAGTAGAACACTTGATTACAATACATGTACAAGGGGTTATGGGTAGTAGAACACTTGATTACAATACAAGGGGTTATGGGTAGTAGAACACTTGATTACAATTCAAGGGGATATGGGTAGTAGAACACTTAATTACAATACAAGGGGTTATGGGTAGCAGAACACTTGATTACAATAAAGGGGGTTATGGGTAGTAGAACACTTGATTACAATACAAGGGGTTATGGGTAGTAGAACACTTGATTACAATACAAGGGGTTATGGGTAGTAGAACACTTGATTACAATACAATGGGTTATGGGTAGTAGAACACTTAATTACAATACAAGGGGTTATAGGTAGTAGAACACTTGATTATAATACAAGGGGTTATTGGTAGTAGAACACTTGATTATAATACAAGGGGTTATGGGTAGTAGAACACTTGATTATAATACAATAGGTTATAGGTCTGAGTCCTTGCACTGTTTCCTTTCCCTCTTACAACACCCCAATGATAGATCAAATAGTGCTTAAACCTGAAGTGGACCGGGCTTGAAAGGTGGCTGGGTAGCTTAGTCTGTAGAAACCTCCTGCCAGTATTGGGAAAGTCCTGGGTTCAAGTCCCGGTTTGGCCACTGCATTTTTTCCCTTTCCCGTTACAAACACAATGGAACTCAATAGATAATGAAGAAAAGTGACTAGCCGCCAATTAAATCTTAAAAAATAATTAATAGAATAAATTTTTATCTTTATGGAAGTGATATACATTGCATATATATTTTTAATGGAAAACTTGCCCTGCAAATGTCAAGCTGAAATTTATTTAGAAACTTCAAAAAAAGGCCACTGATCCCTCAAGTGTCCAAGACCATAAGATTCCAAGGACTGATTAATTGCATGGAGTGTTTACATCCCTGTCAAGAATATTTCAATTCTACCCAGATGTCACCAGCAAAAATTATGACCTTTGCAGTGTGTTTAGGATAATGTGCAGGAATGGTTCTTTTGTGTGCATTGGTTTTTAAGGTCTTATATCCCAAAGGACCTCATGACTTTCATGTTACAAAAGAACAGTCATTACCAATTTTCAAGTCTTTGTCAGACCCGGCCAGGGTTCAAAACCACCACTTCCCACATACGAAGCAAGCACTCTACCAACTGAGCTACTGTAGATTCCAAGGACCAATATTTCTTTTTTGTTTCAAATACAAATAAAAAAGACCCGTAAAGTTTGTCACAACTTGCCAATAAGTTTATAAAATAGAATAACTTTGGCCATTAAGAAGTCTAGTGTCATGATGATTACATTTTCACAAAAAATTGTGCAGATAAAAATAATGAAAATAAAAACTGGTCTCAGGTTAATAGAATTTTGAATCAGTGAATTTAAAAAAGTTACTTGGTCATAATTACTTTTTTCAAGGACTGCAGATTAATGTGAACATTTTCTTATGACATATCTGGATAATTAATCTATATTAAAAAATCTTCAAAAAAAACTTTAATTAAACTTTTAAAATCTTAAAAATAAAATCATTGAACTATGGACTTAATGGGTTACACTCATTCCAGGACAGAAATTTAGGGATTGACACAACCAGCCCCAATTTTATTTATGAAATTTATGTTTTAGCTGAAGATAAATGTCTACTGAAGCATGATACATTAATCTGAGTGATCTGTAAAAGTAATATTATTGTTATAGAAACGAAGATATTACTAAAATTATACAACACAACTGGCAGATAATGGAAGAAGAAGCTATACTGATGTCATAAAGATTACACATATAACAATAATCAATTAATCTACTGATATAAAACGTTAATGTCAGCAGACCTTTAGTGGTGCTGATTTCATAATGGCACTTCAAATGGAATATAAATTCTAAAATATGGATGATCATCATATCCAGCAGAGCGTGTTGCTCATTTTCATGAATTTGGTTGAAAAAACTGGCTGACACCTGCATGGCTAAACAACACCTTGTTAGCAAGTGCCATCATGGCTGAAAAAAGCAATGTCTACATGGCTGAACAACACACAAAAAGCAAGATGTAACCATGGCTGATATAACACACATTAAACAAGATGTCACCATGGCTGAACAACACACAGGAAGTTGTCATCATGGTTGAACAAAACAGAGCAAGCAAGATGTCACAATGGCTTGAAAAAACACCCAATAAGCAAGATGTCAACATGACTGAGAACACCTAAAAGCAAGATGTCACCATGGCTGAATAACCTGGTGAGCAAGATGTCACCATGGCTGAAACAATGTACATTAAGCAAGATGTCACCATGGCTAAAACAATGTACATTAAGCAAGATGTTACCATGGCTAAAACAATGTACATTAAGCAAGATGTTACCATGGCTGAAACAATGTACATTAAGCAAGATGTCACCATGGTTGAAACTATGTACATTAAACAAGATGTCACCATGGTTGAAACTATGTACATTAAACAAAATGTCACAATGGCTGAAATGATGCACATAAAACAAGATGTCACAATGGCTGAAACAATGTACATTAAACAAGATGTCACCGTGGCTGAAACAATGTACATTAAGCAAGATGTTACCATGGCTGAAACAATGTACATTAAGCAAGATGTCACCATGGTTGAAACAATGTACATTAAACAAAATGTCACAATGGCTGAAATGATGCACATAAAACAAGATGTCACAATGGCTACACATATTAAGCTGAAAAACATATAAAGCAAGATGTTAGTAACTAAGGAACAACAAGTTATGTTTAATCTTTGAGATTACATGTCAAGAAGTATTGCTGATGTGATGTAAAACAACATTCAACCAACAAACTGAGCTAGATTAATGATCATAGGAATAGTTCTCAGAGCCAGCATGTCACAGATCAAACATTCTCAAATAACATGTCTAGCTTTTAATGCCTGATTTTCTGAAA